>JACBWW010000013.1:3376659-3407458 GCA_020086605.1 Lanius collurio | reverse complement strand
GGCGCGTCGGTAGCCGCGGCGGGCGGAGCCGCCTCCTCTGGCTCCCCTCGCCCGGCGGAGCTCGCCCGGAGCCCCCGCTCCGCCGCCCGCGCTGCTGCCGAGTGCCCGCCCCGCTGACCCCTTCCCTCCCTCCCGGCTGGCGCGGGCGGCCCCGCTCCTCTCCCCACCCCGAGGGCGCTCACCTCCTCCTCCTCCTCACTCCCTCCTGGAGACCGTCGGCACCGACGCGCCGGCGTCCCGGCCCCTCCCTCAGCTCAGCGCCGGCCCCCCCTTCCGCCCCGCCGCCCGGGGACCCTCCCTGCCCGCGGGGACAGCGGGACGGGCCCCGGGGGCTCCGCCAGCGCAGCCCGGCTGCCGACACGGGGAGAAGGAACCCAGAGCGACGTGATGGAGCGGGGACCCGACCGTGCAAGGAAAGCGCCGAGCCCCTTTGCAAGAGTTTGGGGAGTAGGGAGGGGTGGGAGGAATAAATAACAAGGAGTTATGCACCAGGTGGGCTAAATAAAAGCAATTAGAAAGAAGATGGTTTTCTGTGAGAAGCAGCTGAAAAGAGTGACAATCAGGGCTGTTGCCAGTTAGATGTGAGTAGGAGGTGTGTGTTTTTTTCCCTATCTCAAGCCTTTTCAGGTGGTGCAGTTCCTGGGAGAGGCTGAGCAGGTGTTATCATAGAATCATCATGGATTTGTAAAATGATTGTGTTGGAAGGGACCTTAAGGACCACCTCGTTCCAACCCCTGCCATGGCCAGGAACACCTTCCACTGGACCAGATTGCTCTAAGCACCATCTAGCCCGGCCTTGAGCACTTCTAGGGATGGGGCAGACACAACTTCCCTGGGCAACTTGTTCCAGTGCCTCACCACTTTCCCAGTAAAGAATTTTTTCCTAATATATAACCTAAACCTGCTCTCTTTGAATCTGAACTCATTCCCCCTTACCCTGTCATGACATGGTCTTGTAAGTTGTCTTGTCACATTTTCCCTTTAAGTTCCCTTCAGACACTGGATGGTCACAATGAAAACTGCCTCAAAGCCTTCTCTTTTTCAGGCTGAAGAACCCCAATTCTCTCAGCCTTATCTTGCTGGAGAGGTGCTCTGTCCCTCTGATAACTTGGTGACCTCCTTTGGAGGTGTAATTGTTGCAGGCAGATGCATCAACCCTCTTTTTGACCACAGCGAGTAACAAACCTTCCCAGCAAAAGTATTTTAGGGGAGAAATGTTTTGTCACACTGACTCAATTTAGCGTGGTGTTATCTCTGGTATGTAGACAGAAACTTTTTTTTTTTTTTAATAGGAAGTCAAAATGAGTAACACCTAATGGAGTGACGAAGCAGAATTTCCAGAGAGTACAGCTGTGAGAAGCATCAACACCAGTAACTTGAGGATTATGTATTTTTTTTTCGTACTCTGGCTAATCAGGGACTGTGAAAGAGTGACGAGAAGGCTGATTTGCATGAGAAATACCCTTAGGATAATGCAGCGTTTTGTTTCACAAGTTTTTAGGTTCAAAAATCCTAGTAAAGTTGTTTTTCAATAGCTTTCCACTGTTCTGCACCTCTAAATTACTGACACTGCCAAGTTATGGAAATGTGAAAACGTCACAAAGCAGACAGTTCTTCATGGGTTTTACCTAGGCAGAAGTGGTAAGACCTGAAAATCTTTTAATATTTATCATGCACGTTATAAATAATTTTATAAGGTTGTGTCTTTCAGACAGGGTGACAGATGAGGAGACCTCCAGTCCAGCTGAATAATTTGCCCCTGGCCTGTGCTGGAACGCAGACAAACAGGATGTTTCATCCCCAATTTATGGATAGAAAAATTGAGGCAAGGAAGTGAAGGCATTTATTTTCCAAGTGTAGAAGTGCTCATTTGTAAGCAGGCAATTTAGGCTTGAACTTTTTTTTCCCTTTTTTTTGAGGAAAAGAACCATGTATATACAGTTCCCATTGAAACCACACTTGAGGCACCCAAGCAGAAAGACTTTGGCCATACTCTTTTGGGGTCCCGCAGCCCTAATCCCATGTTCTAATTGGCCAGTAATCTGTGGACAGATATTGTAACAGTTCCTTTAGAATATTTTTCTACTTCTCACTCATTTGCATACTAATGGCATAAAAATAGGCACTTCCTGCCAGTAATTAGTTGGAGCCCAGAATTTAAAGAAAGAAAAACACCACAGCATTATGGTAGATGGATGGTACTGAGGAAGCTGCAAAAAAGAGTCACTTCTCTGGTTCTCTAAAAGTGCCTTTAATTTAGAGTTCAAGGCTGGCAACTCTGTTACCTCTGTGTGACAGGGATTAACTGTTTGCTTGGCCTAATAACTTTGCCTCTAATGAGCCCTCCAACTTTTTCATGGCAAATCACTCGATCTGTCCTGCACCCAGGCTTGCTGCTGTAAAATGTTTTTCTTTTTTTGCCTTTTTCCCAGAAGGACTGCTGCTAGCAGTGAAGTCTGTGAGTAGAGTTCCTTGTGGACCACCATGACTCAGACCAGCACAGAGGCTGCTCAGGGGTTCTTCAGCTAATGAGGCATTGTGAAACCCATACCACATCGAGTCGTGAAGTTCTAGGTTAAAAGAGCCCTTTAGGAGCTGCTTGTAAATATGGGGTTATTTTTCTCCTCACTTGTAGGCCATAGACTTGACTGCAAACCAAGCTGGCAATAGCTGGAAGTTTTCCTCTTCTGATATAGCAACAGAGGTAACTTAGGTTTTACATATCATAGAATCATGGAACAGTTTGAGCCAGAAAGGACCTTAAAGATTGTCCAGTTCCAAGTAACTTCAGTGAGATGGTGAAAGTTTATTTTGCTGCTTTCATTCCCCTAACCTCTGGAGAACCTCAGTACATGGAGCTCCTAGAGTGGGTCCAGCTGAGGATGCAAACGTGATTGAGGGGCTGGAACATCTCTGTTACGAGGAAAGACTGAGGGAGCTGCAGCTGTGCAGCCTGAAGAAGAGATGGCTGAGAGGGGACCCCACCAGTGTCTGTGTCTGCAGGAAGGGGTCAGAGCATGGAGCAGGCTCTGCCCCAGGGGCCCAGCACATGGGGCAGGAACTGATGGCCAGGAAGTTCTACCTGAATATGAAGAACTTCACTGTGCAGTGACCAAGCACTGGAACAGAAATCAGAGAGGGTGTGGAGTCTCCTTCACTAGAGATGTCCCAGAACCATCTGGATGCAATCCTGTGCCATTGCTCTGTAATGACCCTGCTGGAGCAGGGAGGTGGCACCAGATGACCCGCTGTGGTCCCTTCCAGCCTGGCCCACTCTGTGATTCTCTGAGATAAATATTAAAGATTACATTCTCCAGGGCTATCAGACTGACACCTTCAGCAAAGAATTTAAAGCAGAAACTCTTCCCATGATATTACTTAGAAGAAATTCCAGCACTGTTCCACCTACAACTGGACAATACTGATCTCCAGCGATGCAATCTAAAACTCATGAGATGCAACTGCAGTTAATTAGATACCTTTATCTTATTTACCTATTTCAATAGCAAAGTAGTTATTAATAAAAATATCTCTAATACATTGATTGTAACTTTCAGTTTCTTTAGAGTCACTCTTCTCAAACAACTATGGGATGGATCCAATAAAGGGTGTTTGTGCTGGTTAAGGCTGAGACCTGCAATGTAGAGTAAGTGTTTGGTTCCCTTAAAAGGATCCAGAATCATAGAATGGCTTAGGCTGAAAGGGACCTTAAAGACCACCCAATTCCAACTCCTCCTGTGATGGCCAGGGGACACTTTCCACTAGACCAGGTTGCTCCAAGCCCCATCCAGGGGTGGTCTTGGACTCTTTCAGTGATGGGGCAGCCGCAGCTTCTCTGGGCAACCTGTGCCAGGGCCTCACCACCCTCACAGGCAATAATTTCTTCCTAGTATCCAATCTAAACTTAACTTCTTTCAGTTTAGAACTCTTCCACCTTGTTCTGTCATTCCAGGCCCTTGTCCAAACTCCCTCTCCAGCTCTCCTGGAGTCCCTTTAGGCACTGGAAGGGGCTGTAAGGTCTCCTTGGAGCCTTTTCTTCTCCAGGCTGAACAACCCAGCTCCCTCCTTTTCTGGAGATGCTCCACCTTTCTTATACCTTTTTTATTTTCCCTTTCCTCCATCCATCCCACTTTGTTGCTAATCTTAAAGTCAAGCCTGTGCCAAACTCTCTATTACATTGTGCTGAACTTAGAAGTGAAATTGTGTCGCTTTTTTTTTTAATCTTGAAAAGCAAACCTTGTGAAGCTTGTATCCAGCAGAACTATAGTGCCAGAAAGTATTTTCCTGAAAACTTTGAGACTGTAGCTTATTAAAGCACAGATCCTTAAGATGATTGGGTCTATTCCATTAGTAGATTTCTAAAGTGTGCAGACTGGATAAACAACAGTGACAGCTTGGGGAAGTGTATGCACCTGTTTATTAAAAAGACGTTAACAAGGGCAAATCTAAAATAAGAACATGCACCACAACCCAATTTTCAGCAAATTTTTATGCATGCCTACACTTAAGGTTACCAATGTTATTGGCAATTTCTCTCTCTCTTTTCTCTCTCAGAAGTACACGGCAACTGATGAGCACGGAGCATCTGTGGCAAAGGAAAAAAACACCATCTTCAAATTTTGAGGAGCAAACATGACCCTTTCTTTTTCTACTGTTTTCCACCCACATTCAGTTAGTGTGAGAGAAGAAAGAAAATAGAAAAAAAAAAAAAAAAAAGCAGAAATATTTTCTTTGCAGGGAAGGACTGAAGAATGTATTGTTCTCTCATTGACAAGCAAGCACTTTCATCACCTCTACTTTCATTTTGCTCTACATCATAAGTGACAGCAAGTTTTCTATATTTTACTGGTATAGCTTAGAAGGGGTCATGATTCTAAAAGTTCTCCTGCAGAACTGAGTCTTCTGTTTGGATGTATGCAAATTCCACAGCGCTTATGCCACTTGTACTTTGCAGATAGGTATAAGCATATGCAAAAATGGAGATTATATGTGTACATGCAAGTTTTCGGAATTAATCAACCAAGAATGTACAAAAACTACAAATGCTTTGCTGAAATTCAGCTCAAAATAGATTTATGAATTGGCCTGCTATAGCAACTTTCACTCAAAGTTGCTAAATACACTCCATTTCTATAAATAATTAATAAATAACATAAGATTTTCATGATAGTGAGGCTTGGAGCAACCTGGTCTAGTGGAAAGTGTCCCTGCCCATGGCAGGGGGATTGGAAGGGGATGGTCTTTAAGGTCCCTTCTGACTGAACCATTTTATGATTCTATGAAAATATTCTTGCCCCAGAATAGCATTTTAACAATATATTTCAGTCTTGGGAGAACCTGTTGGTACTTATGTCTGTTCACAATTGCTGTAGTGGTGTTTTTTATAAAGGATAAAATGCTGCCAGCCTGGAGCCCCTACAGGATTAGATCTTAATCCCCAAAGATATGTAAGTGCTACCACCTCCCTTTGAGAGACTGAAAACAGAAAACTGCATGGGTTAATAACAGAGTAAATAATTAAAATTTAGGCTCAAAACTTGTCAAGTTAATTCCAAGCACAGTCACAAACCCCTCTTGGAGTCACCTTCATGTTTGTAGTTGATGTGAATATTTTTGAAGATAAATCAAAGCCCTGGACCTGACTGAGTCCTGTGTTTCAGTGTGTGGCCAGGGTATAGAACACATCCTTCAAACACATCTGATTACTTCTGTTATTATAAGCTGAAGCAAAGGGTCCTTGAACATTTCTCACAATTCAGCAGGCAAAAAAAGTGCAATGTTTTACTTCAGTCTACCTTTTACTAGAGCTGGGTACAATAGGATGTGATTATTTTAGGAACATTAAAAATATCTGCTATCTTCCTCCCATGCTAGGTAGAATAGTAGTCTGAAGTAGTTTTGCTTTGTAATTTTCTAAAATGAAGAATTCTGACTTAACCAAACCTCTTCAGAAGGAAGCTGGCTGATATTATCTTACTTCCCTCTTTTCTTACTGTGGAATTGTTGAGAGAATGCCAGTTGTTGCTACTTGTCATCACAACTTTCTAGTCCTTATTATTGCTCATTAGAGGCAATAAATATTAACCAGCACATTACTTAAAACTGACCAGTGAATTTGAGTGTGTAGGTAATAACATAAAGACATTGTAAATCTGGGTTTGCATTCATTATTTAATTGCACGCAGACATAAATCCTACCTTCTGAAAAACAATTCTTTATTTGTCTTCATGATACTTGCTCAGCAAATTTTTTTTAAGATTTTTTTTTATTTCTTGGATGTTGCACTATATAAGGGAATGAATGTCTCTGCTCCTCTTCAAGGGGATTGCAGCAAGAGTCATGGACACAAGGTACTGCCAAAAGTGGGAAAACTGGGGATTGCAGCAAGGGTCATGGACACAAGGTACTGCCAAAAGTGGGAAAACTGGGGTCTGCAGGATGAAATAGCAAGGATGGTGATCACTGAGATACTTTGGGCTCCAAAGGGGCCTGTTTTGCCCCACATGCACCTGTAGTAAAAGTGTATGAGGTGCTGTGTTTGCTGACCTGGGGGGATGGATCCCAGGGCTGGTCCTGCACACAGTGGATGTGTTGAGGGATGAGCTCAGGTTTCAGAGCTGCACGGGGCTCCCTTACTCTGCTGGGAATGAGCTAATGTACAGCTGATTCCTCTCTGGGGAAAACTTTGATTCTGGGTTTCAAAGAGGACTCTTTCAGTATTCCTAATGAATTTTTTGGCTACAAAGCCTGGCAGTCTTATAGAGTTGTTGGGGACTCTGACACCCAAGAATTGTAGCCTAAAGAGCTGGAGCAAGGGATTTCACACCACTGCTGCCCACTACTCAAAAAGGCAATGGTATAACTACACCCCCCCCCCCAAAAAAAAAGCCAAAGTCAGGCTCTGTGAGCAGATTAACAAAGCTGTTTGCTGTTATGGACAAAAGCTGCAGGGAAAAAAAAAGAAGAGGAAATGGGCTGTATTACTGTGAGTTGGCACAGAAATGAAATACCAGGCTGCAATTTATGTATAGTAATTGTTCAAGGAGCATTCTTTGGGTTTTGATAGTGACTCATTGTGTTCTTTCTGACCTTTGATGTACAGGATGGACTGCTAGAAGACAGAGGAAGCCACAGTAAGAATATAAAACTTTATTAACTTAAGATTTTGTTGGTTTGTTTGCTTTTTTTTTTATTATTATTGCCCATTGGTAGGTAGTATCTCTGGAAAAGACAAACAAAGGCATTTACCTTGAGTCCTCATGGGTTTTGCCATCTCTCCCAGGCTTTTGTAGTTGAACAAACAGTTGAAAAATAGCTTTGGTTTTAAAAAGGAAATTTGCTAAACAATTGGTTGCTGACGTTGATTACTGAGTTCTGAAAAGTAAGATAACTGATTGTAATACTATTGTGTTAGTAGCCCAGGTAATGAGCAGTATAAGCCCTGCTCTATACAAGAGACACAGTAAAGTTATCAAGAAGATACTCTTCTTCATGAAAAATTTATGTTTTAAAGAAAATCACAGAAAAAAGCTTCCACAGAGTCATCAGAGTACACACAACAGACTCTTCAGCACTGTTAAGTTCCATTATGTAAATCCACAGTGATGTAAGCCAGACACTGTCAAGTTTGATACGCCCCAAATTTGACCTAATTAGCCATTTGGTTGTTACTTTTTTCAAAGCTTGTGCAACTCAGCTCGGTTCAGGATATAGATGCTAATTGAACACGTAACCTACAGGTGCTAAAGAATCCTTACAAAGGAAGGCCTATCCTATTAGGAATGCAAGTCAAGGCCCAGGGTCATCAGCTTGGATGGTGGGGATGGGAAAAGAAATCCCATCTACAGCTCCCTTCACATGACCATGTTATTTCCAGGAGTGAAATTCAAATTCAGGGTAAGCCAATGCAATCTAATAGAGATTTGCCAACTCAAGCCACTCAGGCTGCAGGGAAAAAACATTTCTTTAAGCTTTTAGAAAGCTGAGACTCTACAAGGCAAAGCCTGATGTGGTTTACCCTACCCCCAGAACAAACACACCCCTTTGCTAGTCACAACTGGAATTTTCTCTCCTTCATAGACCCACCATGTGATTTGTGGGTGCCTACACTCTGCTGCATGACTTCTTCCAGCTTTGCCTTTCACCTTTCCCCTCTGTCCATGTGCTCCCAGGCTGAGATCATCACCTTTACACCCAAGTCCTCTTCCCACCCATTTGCCAGGCAGGAGTGCAGTAACCTTTTGTTGTGACTACACCTTGGCCCAGATGCTGCAATGTAAACACTCTATCTCTTCTGCTGTTTCCCCACAATCCCCTAACCAAAATGAAACGAGATAAAAAGAGCTGCACAGCCTCTGAGTTTCCTGGCTTTTATCTTTTTATACCAAAGCCTTTGTGTTAATTTTGCATAGCTATTTTTACATGAGGAATAATATCCTGAATTACTGCTATCACGTGCACTTAAGAATCCCACCTCACCATCCTCAAGTCATCTGGCAACCTGATAGTGTTTCCTGCTCCTTCCCTCACATCAGCGCTGCAGAGAGCTTTGCTAAAAGTTTCACATCTGAAAAAGCAGATGATTTGGCAACACCTTCCCATGGATTTTTTTTTTCTTAAAAAAAAGTGTGCCTGTCTTTGAGTAAACTTTTCTTTCCAACTGTTCTTTTTTGTCAGCTTGCCAGCTCAACTTCTAGTATTGTTCTGCAGAGATTGCTGTAAGGAAAAATGAAAGAGAAGAGAAAGGTAGAGAACTGGGGGAAAGGGAAGAAGGGTTCAGAGGGCATTTAAAGCCTGGGGAGCCTAGCATGGAAAGGGAGATAGGCTTAGGAAACAGGGAATAAAGTGGTGGAATGAGAGATAAAACAAAAACATAAAGGATAAGGGATTAGAGAGATAAGGAGTTCAAGAGATGAAATGTGAATAAAGGAAAACAAGAAAAATAAGGATGAAAGCGAAGAAGTGACAGGAGTAAGACATGTAAACAATTAACTAGGAAAATATTCTGTTTATTTTAGTGAAAGAAAATTATAGTATCTTTATTATTCTCTGGTTTACTAGTTCAGAGGAATTTTTCAAACTAAGAGCTGACACTTGGGTAGTATTACTGAACAGTGATAAATGTAAGCCTTCCAGTTGTGGAATTAACCCATTCTTAATTTGTTTAATTAATATGACATTCTAACAGCTTAAGTTTGGTTAAGAAAAACAATAAAAAACAATAATAACTGCAATACAAAGTGCAGATCTGGAAGAACTCTTCCCAATATTTGCAGTTAAATCTATCAGCTCATTGATAATCACTCCAGAACAGAGTGTAGCACTGCAGATTAATTCCAGAGGTGAAGAGAGCAAAAATATTTAAAGTCAGTGCTGGGCTCAAGTCTCAGCATTGCCCACTGACCAGGAGAAAATTGCTCAAGATCATCATTTGTCTGTGAAAGTATTTCACAATATTTTTTTTCCCCATAAGGATATTTATCTTAAGTGTTATCACGTCTCAGTTTCTGCCTGAGTTGTTCACATAGGTCTCATGATGTGGTGGAACCCAGATAATATTGCTTGTTTTCCCTGATTGTCTGAGCTCATATCATCAGGAAGCTGAAATTTTGTCAAACCCACACAGGTTTTCGGGGGGTTTTTTTGTTCGTTTTTTTTTTAATTTTTCCACAGGCTACATATACCTACAAGCCTAAAGGCACCTTTTAAAAACCCAAACAAAAAACCCAACAGTTTTTCTGCTTGACTCTGACTGGAAGTTACCAAACATTTGAACTAAGTTAAGCCATCATCTCTTGTTTTCCCATACCCTTAAACTTACATAAAATAGTTCAGATCTATAAAAGAAGATATTCCTTGAGGTTAGATACTTGACATATAATTTTTTTTCTGCCCACGTAGCTCCAAAGGCTTCTGAGCAGATCTCAGGCTGTTGTGAAGGTTTCTGAAGACACAATCAAGGCATTGCACACCTCCTTTCCTCATACTTGATAAGACAATCTCCCAATAGAATTTCTTCCCTGAGCCCATTCACACAGAAGAGAAAATGAAGTCTTTAATGATTGCCAGTCCAACTTCTGTGCCATCCAGGCCTGTTACTTCTGTCAGAGGGAGAGGAATCTTAGGATTTAAAGGTTTGTTTCATTAGAGGTTTCTTTCAGTACAAATCATGAGTTAGTTGATGGAAAACTGGATTTACTTGAAAGCAGGAAAACCACATTAAAACAATCCTAAAACAACCTTGTTCCAACCCTGTGAACATGAACCAAGCAGCCTAAAGCACCTAAGAGCCATAGGAAGCAGTTGTGTATCTACAGAAGGACCCAAGCCTTACATCCTCTCCTGAAGTATTTGAGGTATTGCAATGAGAAACCGCCAGTAACAAACAGCAATTTAAACATCCTAAATTACATTGTGTAAAGTCTCAGCTTGCCAAATGCCTGAATGAAAAAGGATGTGGAAGATGGGCTCTCCTTCATTCTAATTCAACCCAGATTCTGGGATTATCTGTTAAAAATAGGACATTTTCTATTCTCTAATAATAATAATTTTCCATAGACAGCTGTTGATGTGCCCATAGGTTCACAATAGCTCTTTTTGCAGTGGATTGTAATAACAACTTCTTCAACTCTGTCTTTGAATTCAGAGCTGTACGAGCTATTCACAGCGAGCACTTTAATCAGTGAATTTCAGCTTTTATTCTGACTTTGGATTGTTATAAATGCTGCACACAGACATTTGATATAAATAAACTTTGCCCCAGTGATTTGTTCACAACATGTTTTCGCAGCAGAGTTTCAATATCCATTATTCCCATTGCACAACTGCTCACCTTGGCTGACCAGGGTTGTTTGTTCTGGGAAAGAAGCACCAGGAGGAAGTCCATGTCATGGGGCTGTGATGGTCCAGTGGATAAGGTGTGCTCAGTTTAAGTTAGGAGGAGCAAGATTACAAGAGTAAAGAGGTTTTTAGGACTATTTTAATGTTTCCGTCCCTGTTCCCTTGACTCAGACCTTGCTTGTAACATCGGTATGAGAACAAAGAGGCCACTTGAATGTTACAGTCTGAGGTCAAATTGAAAATTAATGATCTCTTATCACATTCAGACAAAGCTCCAGCTGCAAAGGGTGGGGTTGGGTGCTTTTCTGGTTTATTTAATAGCCACTGAATCAGGGCTCTGAACAGGGCTTGCCTAGCTAGAGCTGCAAAAGATGAGCTCACAATGCCATTTTCCAAGTCCCTCAGCCGTGCCCACGCCAGAGCCTGGCCTGGCAATCCCTTACATGGCTGGTGTCTTCCAGGAGAGCAAACGGAGTGCAAGTTTAATATCTTAATGAAACAAATGTCAGGCATTTGTTTTATATGAATAAAACATCTTTGGCATAAACCACGGTGAAAAACAAATTCCGAAAAGGTTGTAAATCAGAATTCAGCTTTCAGGGCGCTAAAATGTGTGTGTGAAAAATTATGCTGAAGAGCCAGCTCTATCTAAACTAAATCGTTTGGCAATGCCCTGTCAGCGCAGAAGAAAATGGATGTAATGTGCACATATGCACAAGGAGTGACTCAGAATGATGTACAAGTGTTACTGTATCTACTCCAAAAGAAATACCTGGAAGTCAGGAAATACGGCTCCATGGTTCAGCAGATTTGTCTGAGGATAGATGTTCTGGTTTTGAAACTCTGGTTTTTCCCCAGAGTGCTGTAAAGATGTCTCATGCAAACAAATACAGTCTGGGTCAACCGATATCTCTGGGACTATTGCACAAACTATAGTTTTATTTGGTATTTATGGGAGAAGAATTTCAGGAGAAAAACATGCCTGTTGGCAGCTTAAGGACAGAACAATAGATTGATATCCGTAGGTCCTGGAGCAAGACCTGTAGCCTAAACATACACACATTAATCTATATGTAAGTCCAAGCATTTCCTTAAGTAGTCACGACAGTTTAATTGCCTATGAATATTCATATAAATGAGTTTTGTTTGGAAGAAGGGCAGTAATCTCAAATACTTGTACCAATCTCTATTCAAGCGGAGAAATCATCTGAAGTCTCCGGTTTCCTGTTTATAAGAGTTGGGGCTGCCCAGACAAAACACAGCAGCAGGAACAATAGCACAGGGCTTGGATGACTCTTACAGCACCTCTGAGACCGGCTTGTCTCAGCTAAAGGTAACATCAATCTGACTTGTAATCCCAGAGCTGGAGCTGGAAACCTCAGGATGACCTGCTGTGTGTTTGTAAGGTCGGTGCTCCTGTGCCGAATGAAATGGCACCAGAGGGACTTGGAATGGTCTGGGTTGGAAGGCACCCTTAAAGGCCATCTAGTCCAGCCCCTGCCATGGGACACCTGCCACTATCCCAGGTTGCTCCAAACCTGATCCAATCTGGCCTTGAGCACTTCTAGAGATGGCTCATCCACAGCTTCCCTGGGCAACTTGTGTCAGGGCCTCACCTCATTCACAGCCATGAATTTCTTCTTAATATCTAGCCTAAATCTGTCTTCCTTTAATTTAAAGCTATTATCCCTTTTACTGCAGACCCTTCTAAAATATCTGCTGCCATCTTTCTTGTAAGTCTCCTTTAGGCACTGAAAGGCCCCACCTTTACCCATCCCATTACCCTACTCTATTTTACTGTTTATCTGCACAAACTGAAACACAACCTTGGGGCAGCTACTGTCAGGTCCTCAAGGAAGTTTTCTGGGATAGCCTGCCCTTTGGAGTCCTTCCAGGAGGGAAGAACATATTTTCCCATAGACAGTGTTGGGCCCTTGTGTTCATTTGCTGGAAGGAAGTCCAGCTCTGTCAGGTAGAGTGATTGAGGTTTCTTGGAAAACGCCGATGAGGAGGCTTGTGCTGAGAAGACAGAGAAATGATGGAGGACCTTGCCAGAATAGCAGATCAGACATAACTCTCTTGGTCACCATGGTGAGGAGGGAATTCAGCTCAAACAGAGCAGCAGACTGTCTCCCGCTCACTAGACTGTGATGCTTGGGTTCATCCTACTGAAGGGCATCTGTGAGACAGTGCTGAGCACCACTCAGGAGCTATTACGTAGTAAGTTGCAGTGCTGGCAAATGTTTTCAATTTTTTTCTGAAGTGCCATTTAAATCTGACTTTCCCATGTTCTTCCCTGCTGCTACCTCAATGTAAACAGTGCAGGGTCGTACAGGAACCACTCTCCCTCTTTCCAAAATGGTAATGCTGGGGATCTGAGGATGACTAATCTCTCCTGTTTACAGTCTGCTAGCTGTTTGAATCCTAACATAACTTAGATGACAGGGTTTGGGAGACTGGAGAATTACATGTTGCCAAGATACTAGGGAAAAGCTAAAAAAAAAAAAAAAAAAGACTTTTCATGAAGTGTCTGGTAATTTCCCTCATTCCCTGAAACATCACAGGCTGTAGTTCTCATACCCTGCTCTTCCCTCTATGTTTAAGAAACATCTGATGTATTCCCCTTACCCATATGGGACCTGAGACCAACTTCCAAAATGCCTACAAAAAGATGAAGAAGAAGAAGGAAGCAGAGATAGTAACTTGATCATGCCCTGGACTCACTAACCTTTAAACAGCTGTGTTGGTATAGAAGATTTCCTACAAAAATTCCCAACTTGGGCATCTAGTCCCTTCTCCACACCTGTAGCCTCTATATATAACTACATAATCCTCATACATTTATTTATATATATATATTTAAAACCCAGCTGCATGTTCACTAACTGCCTTCAAAGCTGTCCAGTGAGCCCTTAAATTATCTCTTTAAAAATCCTATTGCAGTTACATACCACTTATTTCAGCCTGCATTTAAGCCCATTAAATAAATCAGAGAAGATACACAATTCCAGAAATCCTTTTAATCACAAGGAAGATACAGGCAGAAAATGGTCCTCTGTCTATAAACCCAAGCTGAAAAAGTTATGTCAGAAATGAGGTGTAAATTTTTAAGATTGCACATAATTCAGCTGTTAGAACAATTTAACATTTGGATACTGCACATGGGATGTGGGATAATTTTTGTCACTTGAAGTCTTTAAAATTGGAAAACTTCCTAGAAGATATGTTCCAAGTCAACCACAAGTGACTGAGCTGCAGACTCAATAACTCAAAATTGAGGTGGATTGTGTGAATGTCTGTGATCCACCCCACACATGATGGGAGACTGGAGAGCTGTGATGCCCTCAGAATCTATGAAAACACTTTGTCTTTTCTGCTTGGTGTTTCAAAAGGAGCTGTCACAGCTCAATCATTTAATAAAAGATGAAAAAGGTGCAGCAAATAAAATTGCAGTTGGTTAAAGACTGAAGGTAGAAGATGGATATACCCTACAAAAGATGAGGTGAATTATAACAATTAAAGAGAATGATCCTGATAAATTAAATAATGAATCACATTCCAAAGTTGATAAAATTTTTATTTTTGATTCAACACATGAAGTAAAAGGAGAATTCAAATAGCTATGGAAGAACATAAATGCCCAATTTGAAAATATATTCAGCCAAGCAGCTGTCATAGTAACCTTTGCAAATAAAAGTGTTATAGAGGAGCTTTACCAGGGAGTACGACACTAAGTGCTGTATTACTTCAGAAATCTGGCACTATTACTCATTTTAAACAGGAAAGATTTGACAAGAATGGGAAAATTCAGCTGTGCCAGCCTAGCAGGTGTGTAGGAAAGAACGTTTTCAAAACAAAGCCCACGATGCTCTTCAACATTGTGCCCTTTTGGAGCTCACTGGAATGGGTTTTATCTAATGGCATCTATTTTGTACCAGCCAGTGAATTAGCAAGCCATCTTTTGACTCATTTCTGGAAAAAATTACATGTGGCTGTTTATGAAAGTTGTTAGTGGAACAAGATCTTTCCTAGATTGTACTTGTCATGGATTTTTTTTTTCATTTTGGCATAGTAAACTAAAGAGTGTTTTGTGAATGATTGCTTTATTAGTGCATAATATATTACTGGGTAATATAGAAACATGGTTACATTGATTTCACAGAACTGCAGAATCCCAGAAGGGTTTGGGTTGGAAGGAACCTTAAAGATCACCCAGTTCCACCCCCTGCCCTGGTCAGGGACACCTTCCACTATCCCAGGTTGCTCCAAGCCCCATCCAACCTGGCCTGGGACACTTCCAGGGATGGGGCAGCCACAGCTTCTCTGGGCACCCTGTGCCAGGGCCTCACCAGGGAACAATTCCTTCCCAATATCCCACCTAACCCTGCCCTCTGGCAGCCTGAAGCCATCCCCCCTTCTTCTGTCATTCCATGTCCTTGTTCAATGTCCCTGTCCAGCTCCCTTGGAGCCCCTTTAGGTGCTGGAATATGAAGAATACGTAGAGGAGATAGAGGGAATTTGAGCTGAAAAGCAACTTCAGCTACACTGTCATGTTTAAAAGCTAAACCAGGCCTTGTCTTGTCTCCATCTGTGCATGGGAATGAAAAGGCAGAAAAATCTGCCTCTCTCTAGGAAACTCTTCCAACTGCTGCCTGTGGTATTGTTATCAGAAAATTGAACACTTTCTGCAGTAGGAGCCAATGAGTGGCTGGCTGCAAAGGTTTAGGGCTCTGTCACAGAGCTGTTCTGACAGGTACTGTTGGAAGCAGAGGTGGGCAGATCTGATAACCAGAGATGCTGAAATTAATAAACATCACTTAATCTGGATACTCAGAGGTGAGAAATTCAATTGTTTTCCCTTAGCACCATTCCGTGGCAAGAAGAAGATTTTGCAAAACATGAATTTGCATCCAAAATTAGCAAAACTATTCAGGGGGAAAAGAGAATTATATTTCTAATGAAAAGTGCCATGGTAAGACACTTAAACAACTAGGATACATACATTCACAATATTGTGCTTTGGTGCACCCAATGGAAGAGTATCCTCTGTCAATGTTTGTCCTGCTCCCATCCCATTTTGACCTCTGCACTGCCTTATTGCTTGTTGTGAAAATTGCTGATGTTTCAGGAATGTATCCATGCAGGTCCACCTCCTGTTTCTAACAGAACATCCTGGTAACTTTGGTAAGATGACCACCAGTTACTTCCACATTTTTTTTTTTTTTTTCTCTATCTCTGGTCCTAGTACTGAAATTGCATCTTAACTTTTAACTGAAATATAAAATCTAAGCCTTTAGTTTATTACAATCTAAGCTGCCAGTTTATTACAAGGTTAGAACTTCTCTATACCTGCCCTCTCATTCTATACCACTTGGTCTTGTTCTTACCAGCATTCCTTTTGCCTTATTTTATGCTATGGCCTAGAGATCTTTCATACCATAAAAATCTCAACTCCTAAAACTTGTCAAGGCTGACTTTACTCTGGTAAAAGGTACAGCTCCTTTTCCTCTTTATACTCTGCCAGAAGAGGCAAACATTGATCAATAACTTCTCCCAGGGAATTTTTACTACAGTTTTATTACACTTTGGTCAGTTGATAAAAAATAACCACATTTCACAGCTTCAGTAACCTGAACATCTTAACATTGACTATCATCACACCTGGATAATGGGCAATTAGTTTTTAAATATGCTCTGACTCATTCTCTCTTATGATCTCCATTAAACTCTGGCAGAGAAATCCTTCCCAAATTTTCAATACTGTTTCTGGCTCTTTTAAGGTCTTTTTTTTTATTATTATTCCTTTTGCATAATAGCCTGTATATTCTAGTGCACGGGAGTTAAGATTTGTCATTTTAGAAGGATTTCTTCCTTTAAACTTACTATTTCTTGAAACTGGCCTCATCTTTAGTCCAGCATTGGCTGTAGAAAAAGCAGACAGGTTGGAAGGAAATTAATATAGAAGTTAGAAGTAATTAAAATTCAGAGTTGGCTGGACACTTGTGAAAAGTGCAGATGACTACCTGTGTCCACATATGCAGTGCATTTGTCTAAGTTACTGGTGTGTGAAAAGCAAGGAACGGAACGAAAGCTCCTCTTGCTGCCATAACTACAGCAGATGCTGCTTGATGCCTGCTGAAATTCAGAAATATGCTCTCCTTTTACAGCAGCCTTGTCCTACCTCTTGTGCCCTTGATTTCAGACCTCTGACCTGGTGTTTCTTCTGGCATGCTGTGACAAACAAATCCATGGACGAGTAGGTGATCCTGTAAGAATCCAAGTTATTTACAAAAGAAGAGACTGGAGAAGATGCTGCTCAGAGATGCTCCATTCTTGGCAGTTTAAAATTGTCTATTTCTGCCTGATTTTAATTAATAGCCTTGTGTTTAAGATGAAATGTGTTCAATTTGTGCACAGTGTAGGGACTGTCACACTACAAGATCAGTTACATACATACCAATACAATTATTATTCTCTGCTGACAAATGTACCGTGATATTGATAAAAAAGCAATAACTTCAATGTACATGTCAAAATCTGCCCTGATAGCTTATTACAGATTATTAGATGAACATAAATATCTAATGTTCAGCCTGTAATATTCATTTTTACCATGGCAGATGAAGGTATAGGCTGAAGAATTAATTTAAAACACAATACCAAGTCTGGAAGTCACTGAGCCTAAGGTATATCTTGGCAAGCATTCATGGAAGTATGGGTGACTATTTCCCCAGCCCAGGACCAGGCTGCAGGGAGCTGCTGCTGTTCAGCACTTAAACCTCTTTGAGTGTCCCTAAGACCTTCTGGTTCCAGCTAAAATCCAGCAGTTTATCCAACATCACCTTTCCATGTTTCCAAGAAGGGAGTGTGGTTCCTCAGGCTGCCTGGGCTGTGCTGTCCTGCTCCAGCTCCCTCCTGCAGACAGCCAAGACAGGAGCAGAGCCCCAGTGCAGGCTTTCCCAGTGCAGAAGTGGGTTGTGGCCTGGACTTTTATGAAAACAACCTCTATCACATCGACACATTTGCTTATTTTTATGCCTCTTTTTGAAAGGAAAGGGAAATGGGGGGCACAGCCTCAGATAGGTCCCGCTTCCTCCTCCATTCACCAGCTTTCTTACCCACATTTAGAGGGAAGCCAGTGATGAACAATCTATTTTGGAGACATCCCAGATTAAAATAAACCCATTCCTATGGCTGTGAAGTTGGTGAGGGTGTTGGGAGGGACAGGGCTGAAGTACTGACAGAGTTTGTGATGAGTTGGAGAAGCCACAGCATTCCCCATGTTCTGCACCACAGGCTTGGACAGCCCATGAGCTGGCCAGGTAGAGTCAACCCTCCCTGTTCCTTCTCACAAGGACATGAGCACAAAGGCTCCTGCCTGAGGATTTGTGTGGCAGAAGGGGGTTTCCCACCCATCTCAGCAGAGGAGAGGCTGATGTGTTTGTTTTGCTTCCCAGTGGCTTGTACCTCTGCTTTGTGCAGAGGAAATGAAAGGTACAGTCAGTGATGGTAGTGGTGATTTATTCTGGTGCTAAGGCTTTTTTTAAGGTCATCAGCTGCATGATCTCTTCAGATACTGCTTTCAGTTGATTACAACTTTTTAGTGTTTTCCTGTTGGCCCTTTTTTCTTTCTTTCTTTACTTTTTCTGCCTGTTCAGCTACATTTTTCCAATGAAAAATAGCCACTGCAAAAAGTTTGCTTGCTTACCTGTTGTAGAGGCCTGGTAAGATCAACCCCAGCATCAGCTTACTGTTAGAAGTACATGGACGAACCTCAACACATTTCTCTGGGGGAAAAATTTCCCACTTTTTCATTCAGATGTGGCAGAGGAACAATGAAGAGATCAATTAGCATTTCTGGACTTCAGCTGACTTCATAATCAAGTCTGTATGCAGAAGAAGTTTGTTTCACTAATAAGCATTTTACTGTGTAGTAATACAAGTCTAATTTCTCAAAAAAAAAAGGGGGGATTTAATTGTGAAAAGGAACATAAAGTTATCTTGCACCAATGTAATCATCCTTCTTTGCAATCTCACAAAGCAGAAAGGTTCAGTTACATCTGTTCAATAGTGAAAGTCCACAAAATCTGTCATCTGATGTGCAGGTAATGGAAACTATTGTGCCACATTAAAGCTGAGATATAAAGGACTTGGCTATATTAAATGGCAAAATACTGTGGCATTTTTATGAGCAGTTATGTGCAATATTGTCACCTAATTCACATTTTAAAAATAGCCACTACACCCCAGTTACTTTTATTTTTCCTCCTCATTCCAGTGTACCTTGAGTGAAATGTCTTATTTTAAATGTGTTGACTGGACATGATTCAAGCATTTTGGGCTGGAACCCCATCCTTCTCCTCAGCTGCCCTGTATTTGCATCCTTTATTTTCTTAGATTAAAAAAACACCACAACATCATCCTGCAGACCAACTCACTGCTAATTGTAGTCTCTGAAGAAAATTAAGATACTGTAATACACCATTAGAGTCTCTACAATTTGTATTAGGCACCAGGATATGTTTTCCTAATTAATAGTTCCTTTAGTGTCCAGGTTAAAAATAGCTGTTGGGGGCTCTGGGTAGATGATACAGCAGTATGAAATAGCATTACACCTGTCTCCCTCTTGCAGCTTCCCAAGTGTAAGTAGGAGTCAGAATTTCCCTCCTCATTAAATAAAAACACTGATAGATAGGACATCACTTGGCATCTCCAAAGTGCTATACCTAAGACATACCATCTGCTACCAAGTTGCAAAAACATAGCCTGAGAAAAGTGGGACATCAAGGTGGAGCTTAATTTTCTTTAGTCAGTTTTCTGTCTATCCTGGACTTGAGTGGGGATGGTGCAGGCACAGCTCACAGTGCCTGTAGCTACAGTAAGGGAGCACGGCTGGGAATGCAGTCATCCAGGAACAGGGAAATTCCAGGGGAAACAGGGAAGCTGCTCCCAAGAGAGACACATTTTTAGTAACTAGGAAGATATAACTTTTGAAGGTAGCAGGAATGACAACTTAGGGCTCCCCTGTGCTGGTCAGTGCTCCCAGCACTGAATTACAAGGTTCCTTTTGCTTTGCCTTCCCCCTGTCACAGGAATTATTTTAGGAGTGCTGCAAAGTGCACAGAGCCTGACTTGGAGCTCAGCCTCTGCTCTGAGGGCTGTGGGCGCTTCCTGCAGCAGGAGATTGAAGCTTCAGAATAAGGTGACCATAAATCCCAGATGTCCTACTTGTGGGAGAAGTAGAACAGAGAGACATGAGCAGACACCCAACATCCTTCCTTTCTGTGCATCGCTAGATCCAGACCTGGGTTTCAGGCTGAAAAAAGATCCTGAGAAATCAAAGTGAATAAAAAAAGATGACTTTCCAGCTGCATTTGCAATGGCATTTTTTGGGCACTCTTCTTCAGCATTCTGAGCACTGTGAGTCTCAGTCAGGTCCCTGAGAGCTGGAGACAGAAATATGGGAACATTCCCATCTGCTCGCAGACAGCCTCAGTCTTTCAGACATCCAGCAGCCCAGCTGGAGACACTGCTCTGCTCAGGTTGCCAAACAAACAGACAATTGGATAAAATCTGGGGGCAGAAAAAGTGGCTCCATTTGGAGTAACAAGGTCATCCTGGTTCAGCAACATGATTTCCTGCAGCAGTGGGTCTGGCAACAGCAGCCACCCCACACAGCTCCAAGCAGTGCTACCTGTGCCCTTCTGAAGGCCATCTATCTTCCTTCTTGTAGGGTTATTCAAATAAAAGACCTCTGGCACAACGTTCCTACCTTTCCACTTTAACCCTCACATCTGCTCTTAAAAAGCATCTCTCCGATGTGCTGGTGGTTACAGCACAGTTACAGTGCACAATAGATCATCCCCTGGACTCTTCAGAAATTAAAGAGTAAAATGGCTTTAGACTGAAAAAAAAGTGAGTTTAGAATAGGTATTAGGAGGAAATTCTTCCCTGTCACAGTGGTGAGGCCCTGGCACAGGGTGCCCAGAGAAGCTGTGGCTGCCCCATCCCTGGAAGTGTCCAAGGCCAGTTTGGACAGGGCTTGGAACAACCTGGGATGATGGAAGGTGTCCCTGCCTATGGCAGGGGGTGGAATGGGATGAGCTTTAAGGGTCCCTTCCAACCCAAACCATTCTGTGATTCTATGATCTGCTTTAGATGAGGAGATGGAGCTTTACACACACAAGTGAGAGTTTTGGCTCTGCTCCTCCCACAGGTCATCCTCCTGCTCCCAAACACTAATTTGACAGCCACGTACCATGACTTCAGTAACACAGAAAACATCATTGCATTTCCTCAAGCAGCTTAACACTGTTTAATTGTGCTAATTTAACCCAGGTGGTCTCTGCAGCAGCTTTTGCCTTAGGCCTGAAGAGAAGCAGGGAGGGGAAAGCAGTGAATTTGCTATATTTGTGCATGGCAAGAGCTCAGAAACCCCAGTTGAGATGTGAAGAAACATGGGGTAGCATTTGCATGCTTCATAACAGCTCCTGCAGCACCAGGGGAAGGAAAGCATCCTCCTCTCCACAGCAAAGACAGTCAGAGAGCTGGGGAACACCCAAAGTGCTGATGGAGGAGTTAAAAAGTCCTGTAGAGGCTGGGGTTGGGAGCAGAGCAGATGCAGTCTGTGAAGATCATGTTCAGAGCCTGTCTTTGGATAACAGTGTGTGCTTTCCAGGCAATGCAAACATCAGACAATTTGTAACAGTGTTTTACTGCCTTCATTTAAAACAAAATTCCCATTAGCAGCCTGTCCCTTTTCACCTGAACCATTTTTAACTAAAGAACAGGTGTGCAAGGGAGGTTTCCTCCTGCCCAGGACGTGGCATTGATCTTCAGCAGCTGAAACCAGGGAAGTTTTACTGCTTGCCAGGCAAGAATGGGTAGGATCAGGGGTGGATAAAGACTTGCCAGTGGTAGTCAGTGTTTCCTAATGATTTTGGAAGTGGCTCTTTAATCTTGTCATCCTTTCTCTGTGAAAAGAAGTCCTTGATGGTGGCAGGTGTAAGAGTAAAGCTGGAGGGAAACCACATGGCAGGGCTGAGCCCCTCCTTCCCCTTGCTCAGGTCTCAGGGGCATGTGAACTGTGTAAGATGGGAAACTCTTGAACTGGTCCTTCCTCTCCTATCTTCAGGGGTGAATAAATGAATCATGAAGCACAGCATTTAAACACAGACGTAGCCAATATTCCAGGTTTTCAACACAGGAAGAGGAGAGGAACTCTTGGTAGAGCTCCATTTCTAGCATCTGGAAAGTCAGAGGAGAAACAGAGTGCAAGAAAACATGCAAACATCATTAGTGGAGAAAAATAAGCGTGCTTTTTCCATTTTGCTAACCCAGATTCCATAGGTGATGGAGGTTTTTTTAAAGCTTAACTATCCCTTTAAGAATGGGTAGAAACACCCATCAGAGACTTGTAATGAAATAACATTATTTATCAGTATTAAATATAGATAAACAAAAATGAGAAACAGACTTAATTGAAACCCTCTGTGAAATCTGGCTAATCAGTTTTCATTTCCAGGAGGCTTTAACTTATGTTATTTAATTTATTATTTATCTGTTCTATTTTGATTTTGCTTTTCAGCCCCAGCACTGGGCTTTGGGCTCTTTAGAAACGTGTGGTGAGAGGCTGGAAGTATTACCCTGACTTCAATAAGGCAAATAACTTCACCCATGTTTGATTCTTTCTAAGGCTTTGATAAACTTAATGATCACACAAGGGTTCCCCTAGCTTCGCTGCTGACACTTAATCCTGAGTCCAGGCACACTGCAATGTATTTTCGTGACCACCAGACTGATTTTCATTTTGGATCCAGTTTTACCTCCATCCCATGCAAACACGATGCCATTTCACTTTATTTCTTTAATTTATAGGCATCAAAGTTGCTGAATCAGGAAACTGAGGTTATAGCTGTTGAAGAAACGAATCCCACATCGTGACAAACTGCTTCTTAGGCAGATTTTCTCTTGTTCCTCATTCTGAGTCATTGTGACACGTTTTAAAGGCCAGAGTTACATATGAAGCTGTTGATGGTGAGAGCTGAGCCCTTTCTTGTGGTTTGTGCAGGCAGGCAATCCCTGTCCCGTGTCTCTACTGGCTGCCAGTAGCAAACAATGTTTAATTCGCATCGTGCTACTTCCTGTGTCACTGGAGCGTGTGACATTGCCCACCAGAACTGAGAGTGAAGTGGTAAAATATGTCTGTGTTAATTGAATTCTAATTAGCCCGACAGTGCTACTCATCTCTGCTGAAGTGCAGCTCACTGGGATTCCACCACTTCGTGGAGAGGAACGGGAGAATTTGGGGGAGGAAGTAAAATTCGAGGATCAGGGGGAGAAAAATTATTGAAACTGGGTAGAACAGATTAAAGTTTTTGTGGTTAACTCTGGTAGCAATTGGCCCTGTGTTTCCCCAAATATCAAAACTTCAAAGTATCTGTGACATTCAGGGTGGTGATTGGGGGAAGGAGAGCATCATTATCTCTTTAAGATGCACTTCTGGGCCATTTGGGCAAGTATTTTCTGCCCCCCTTCCCCCCCCAAATCATGGTCTGCAGTTGTATGCACAAATTTGCCATCACAGTGTGCCTTGGGGATGAGGAAGTCAGTTGATTCCCCTTTTGCAGGCTGGGGTCATTAAGTGATTTGTCCAGAGTCACTATGGAAAATCCCAGCAGAAGCAGAGAGGAGCCGTGGGTCTGCAGTGCTCCTCTCCAGCTCCACACAGGAACCTTACAACACTTAAGGAATTATTAAAATGTTAAATGAATTGAAATGAAAGGCTCTGTCCAGAGCTGGAGCCATCATTTGGATTATTGACTCAGTTCTTTGAAAAATACACAACTGTGGCAGTATTATGAGTGCAATTACAGCCCATGGAGAATTCTCAAATGAAGGGCAAATCAAAAGGAGACCATCTATGCTTTATATTTCTGTGGTTGCCCCCATCTCACCAGTGATAGAGAGCGTGGCTGTGCATACATATCTCAGACATATGTTACTTTTTGTGCTTGTCAGCGGGTTGAGCTCTGGGGGAATTCTCCCACAGGGGTTACGCTGAGATTGAAACAGGGCAAAGAGCTCATGGGTTTTAAGATCTTCTGTTTCTCCTTGAGATGGGAGAGGAGTGCCTGCCCTTAGCCTCTTCCACCCACCCTCATCCCTCCTTCATGCCCAGAGCTTCCATCCTTTTCCTCGTCAGGAGCACTCAGGAACAAATTGTTCAGGATGGAGGGAGGTGGGCACAGATGTGACCACCTGCTGCATGTGCCTTTCTTCTCATGGGCTTTTAAAAAAGGCACTTCATATTTTAAAGAGGAGGAGGAAAAGCCAGTGGCCTTTGGTGTTGCTGAGCACTGACACAGCTGGAGCTGGCTGGGGGTGGTGGGGTGTTATTTTTTACAGGTTGGCAACCAGACGCTTGCTGCAATGATATACTTTTTTTTTTTTTCCCCTTCCAGAGATTGCCTGAGTGTAGATGTGCCAACACGGGTTCCGGTTTTACCACAGCTAATTCTCTTATTTCAAAGAGCGGAAATATCCTCGGACAAATCTGCTTTGTCAAGGTTGAAAACGTTCCACACCACAGATGGTGACCATAAGGTGCAAGTGAGTTTTCAGCTGAACTGGTGACACCCTACCCATTTGCTTCACTGCTGAAGATTTTAAAACTAGTTTTTGTTATGAGAAGCTGAGCAAGATACTTCTCTCCAAATGTCTCTTCCTCCTGTTAGCTCCTCACTTCCATATTCATGGCACTCCTGCTGCTACTAGCACTACCATGCGTAGCACCTACTGCAAATTGTCCAGTTCCTGTTGTTAGGATGGCAGTTCCCTTTGGTTTTTGAAAAATTCATTAAGCAAGGGGGTGCAAGGGGCAGCAGAGTCCTGTTATGGTCCAGCACCCTATTGTAGGAGATATTTTTTCCCCCAGGTGAGTTCCTACAGGACGACTTGCTGGGTCTGTAACCAGATGAGCACCTCTACTTTTATGCAAAGGCAAAGGGTTCTATCTAGATAATCAGATGTGTTGCAGCACAAAAAAAAAACCCCACCAAAATTCTGTGTGCAGGGATATTGTGGGGGATTTCCCAGCAATGGTTTGGGGATTTTCAGGCCCTTCGAACACAGGATGAGATTTTTCTTGTGGACTGAACAGAACCTCAACAGGAATGGTGATGGCAGCTTACAATAATTGCTACCATGCTCTTCTGAGTCCTCTTAACTGAGGGAGTTTATATTAATATGAGAGAACCCACCTATGGTTGGCGGTCTTGGTTGCTGTATCTGATTTTTCCCCTTTGTAAATTCCCCGATTTCATTGTGATGTCTCTGTTACTATTTTGTGGTGCAGTCACTGGTCCTCACTTCTCTTTTGTTGCTGACTAATTCCTCCCCCAAAGTAAAATAAAGCTTAAAGGTGGAAGGGATAAAGGCTGGCTTGCTCCAGATACAAAGACAGAAATCCAAGTCTAAAAGGAAACCTGATTCTGCCTCTGGCAAACTGAAACAAAAAGTAAAACCCAGTGGTGAGGTCTTCTCTCCCCAGGAAGCTCATCTTCCTTTTCCCTGCCTTTCATTAAGTAGCTGATTTCAGGAGGGGTTTGGTAGCAGAAGAGCAGCAGGCTGGGGGTGTAAATTACTTTGACTTAGTAGGGAAATGGTGTTAAGTATTAAATGTGCTTTGGGGCAGCTCCTGCAATTCCTCACCCTCTTCACTTGTGGTGCATCTTTTTTGGGTGAAAAGCTCTGTACACATAATGTCACCATAATTCACCTTCATTCTCTTTGTCATTTTGGGGTTAAATTCAATATAGGCAAGTGCACAACCCCCAGATTGGAGCTGCCACATGGCTCCCACAAAGAGAAACCCAGCAGGTCCTCCTCACCCTCCCCACTGTTATCGTTGCACCAATCTGAGTGATTTCTTCACCTCTGTCATCCCTCCATCCCACTGCTTCCCCATGTCCCTGCTGTGCCTCCAGGCTGTGCACTCCTTTTCCTGCACTGCTCTCTCTTCCTTTGCCTTCTCTGCCAGGATGGCATTTCCATCCCACAACATCACCCTCCATCTGCCTCCTCCTATCACAGTTTCAACCCTGCTCCCTCCTGGCTCCCACAACATCCCTTGGGTTTGTTGCATTGAGCATAATCTGTTGGACTTCTCATTCAACACCTACCCTTTTTACCTTTCATTTTCATTTATCTGTGGCCTTTATAATCAGTTTCCAAGCTTTCTCTTCAAACTTTCTCCTGTCTGCTCCTCACATCTACCCTTCACTGGTACTTGCAGAAAAGTTTGCACTAATTTGCTCATCCCTCTCACACTGACCCATTTGTCCCCGTGTTTTCATGTGTCCCTTGCCATGGTTTTATCTGGTGTTCAGCTTTATCAAAGCATCTTAACATGTGCCTGAGGTTTTCATACGAGTTTTGCTATTGTGGAAGGAGCATGACATGGAAATAAAAACCACCAGATGTTCAGAAGAAGCTCACAATACTAAAGGCTGGAACATATCTTTCTTCTGCTGGCTTCAGTGGGAGCAACACTGAAGCCAGCAGGCTTTTTCATCCCAGTGCTGCTGTAAATTATAGTAGCCCCACTTGAGCCTTCTGCCTGTCAAATGCTCTGTTCTTGCCAGATCAACAGCAGATTTTTAGCTCTTTTGGGGCCCACCTTCTTCAAGCCCATTGACATGATCTGGTTAGTGAGAATAAGAAATATGGTCTCTGCATGCACTCAATATAACCATGTTAATATAAACTCTGAAAGTATTGTAAATAGGTGCTTCCACTGCTACAGGAGACACACAAATTATTTGCCATCCCTTGAAAGGTGTGTAATTTAAATATTTTAAACTCTGAAATAAATTACTGTTAATAAAATTCTACAGTGTAATACTTCTTTGAATATTTTAAATCAGATATAAATTGTTCAATGAAGTTGATCTAGTCTTAGCACACTTTTCAAGAGATTTAATAGTGCATGATTTAAATATATGATACTCTTGTGGTATATTGTATGGCAGATTACATAGATTTAAATAGACCTGGTTGGGATGAAGGTTTCATAGCTCAGGGTTTCTGTAGTTTGACAGACACATCTGCTGGTCCAGCAATAGTTTCTGTGCAGTGTCTGATGATCCTAATGTGAGGGAAGTTTAATTCCTATACAGCAATCATCAGCTGGCATAGTAGAGCACGTCCTTCCAGCACATATTTCTGACCAGTTTGAAGATGCTTTTTACATGGGGGAAGATTTAAATCTATATCCAATATATGTTACTAAAAACAATGTTAGTGCCATCTTTTGGGCAAGATTTTAAAGCACATAAGTCAAGAAATTTGATGGTCTAATTCCACAGTAAACATTCTTAAGACCATTTGCACAGCTCGTGTTTTCCAATGGAGCATGCTTAAGACAAATGAAAAAAGCTTTACAGTGCTTCTGCAGTGATGTTATTTTGGGTTGCAGAGCAGTCAGACAGTATTGGAAAGTAGGACTTTTTAATAGTGTGTGGTGGTGTCACTACTTCCAACTTCTGACTCATCAGTAACTATTGCATATTTCTCAAGTGGAGGATTTTTTCCAGTAACTTGCTGTTCTGAATGAGTTTATAGTGAAACGCTGAGCCAGTGTTAACTCTGAGTAAAACAACAGCTTTGATAGCATCTACATTCATTCAGTTTTTTCTTTTTCCTTCACATATTCTTCAGCTCATTGGAACTAATTCCTCAGACTATTGGTTCTTTTGAGAACTGAGCAGACCACAGATCCCAAATAAAGATATTTCAACTGTAAAACAGAGCTATTGCTTTCATTGATGAGATGAAAAATTGGGGATATCCCACTATTTCTTTTTCTTAGGAAGAAATTCTTTACCCAGGGGGTGGTGAGGTACTCCTAGGGGTTGCCCAGAGAAATTGTGGATGCCCCATCCCTGGAAGTGTTCTAAGTCAGGTTGGGCAGGGCTCGGAGTCAACTGGTGTAGTGGCAGGTGGTCTTTAAGGTCCCTTGCAACCCAACCCATTCTAAGATTCTATGAATTTCTAGAGTTAGTTTTAGACTTAGGAAAAACAGGATTGGTCCACTAAACCCAAAACTTATAGTTATCTGTTCCCTTAATCTCTTACTGTCTAAAAATTACACCATACACTTAATACCAACACACAGAACTTTATTCTGGGTATAAGGACAAGTGAATTTTCAGCTAAGGTTCAATTAAGATCTTATAGCTGCTTAGGATTTCCTTTTATTTGTTTTGATTAATGTACATATATTTTTACGTCTCTGCAGCTCAGAATTCAAACAAACAGCTCATTCTGTTTATTTAAGAGATTGCATCATCACGCATCTGACAAATGCAGTTGCTGCATTTACAGCATCGTTGCACAGAATGCATTTATTTGAACTTTCTCCCATGTACATGGGATCACACATTGAGATAAACACAGCTGTGTTTATTTCAGGCTGCACAACTCCAGATTGTGGATGTACATCCAGAGCCAGTGGACTCCACACGCACTGTACAGGATTTCCAAACCCTTATACCTGCATTGTTTGTCAACAAAACACCCAAAGGCTCATTTCTCATTTAGAGCTGGTGGAAAAAGAGACATTTTCATCATGTGCTTCAATAATATTTGCTGGGTAGTTTATTGGCTAAAAATATTCAACAATTTTTATTATGAGTTAATACCCACAGACCCATTTGTCTGGACACATTAACGTCTCCATTTGTGTCTTGAACTTACAAACCATGGATTGTGGTGCTGTCACCCTGTGATCATAGTGGGTTCTTCACCAAGGCTCTGATTTTGCTGTTACTCTTCAGGCAAGTAACAGTGCTCATGTGGACTGAAGTCAGTTGTTTAATGACTTTGCTGTTCACAGATTGTGGCCCAAAGATGTTTCTTTATTTGTCATGTATGAATGAGCAAGTCTATTCTTAACAGGGAAAAGAAAAGAGCAGCATTGTGTGGACATGACAGTGGTTGGGGCTGTGACATTTGGCAGTTGACATTGTGGTAATTAAGGCCTCAGTGATTCAAAGTCTTGAAATCAGACATTGAATAATCCCTGGTGTTACTCATCTGCTTGAGTTGAGCTTAGGTGTAATTTTTTTTTGCATTCTTTTGTAAGAATTCTGGAAAAAGCACATCTGACCCAAGAATGGCATCCTACCTACAAACTCTCCTGCATCAAAACATGAGGTACTTCACCAAGAGCTATGAATGCTCAGGTTTTGAGTATAGAGCCGAAGTCCAACACAGGATTGAAGTTGCTAAATGTACTGACATGCTAAGATACTTCCTCCCAAAACAGAAGGAAAAGAAAAAGGGTTGTATTAGAGAAGACCTGGTCTAGTGAGTGGCATCCCTTCCTGTGAGTGGTGGGGGGTTTGAATCTAGATGATCTTTAAGGCCCCTTTCAACCCAAACCATTGTATGATTTTATGAGGACCTGCTTTTACACCAAGACATCAAACACATTTTATAAAAAACAGAGTCTATTTTTTCATCCTAACTCTGGCTTCTCTTTCAGTCCTAAATACCTACAAATAGGACTTCATAATGACTGTGTTTCTTGCACTCTGTGCCCAAGGTTTATGCTGTGCTGGATGGTGTTTCATGCAGATGCTAAGGGTACAAGTGAGACAGAATGCAGATCCTCTCAACTGAAAATTCTCGGGCTTTCATTGTGTTAAAGTCATTCTCCAGAACAGCTTGGAAAATACTGTCATCCTTATGTGTAAGGAAACCCAAGAGAACCTCAAAACTCAGTTCAAGACCAGGAGATGGCTGATGAATACTTACCACTGCAGGAATCAAACAGAGTAAGGCTGTTCTCCTCCTCTTCCTGAAGCCAGAACAAGAAAAATTAGTGACTTTTCACAATGCCTAGCCCTATATAGTGTTGGTAGGATAACAAAGATCCACAGAAACCTAGGTACCATGTGTTGTAGAGCATGGACACCCACAGAAAGCACTGTGTGACCTTTCCAGCTAGAATTCTGTGCAACCTGGAAGGTTGCTCTGAATTTCAAAGACTGATAAAGCAGAACCAGAGCTCAGCCATGCAAAGCCAGAGGAAAGCAAACCAATGTGTCCTGCTGCTTGCATTTGCACTGCACTAGAGCCTGAGTTAATGAGTTATGGAGAGCAGCATTTGGCCCAGTGGCAGAAGAGCCACATTCCAGCACAGAGATGTGATGGATCTGAGCTAAGGGGATGTGGGAAACTCAGAACTGTCATGGTGTTAACAGTAGGGCAACACAGCAGCCAGCCCCCATGGTAAATATCCAGAGTGCATGGGTCATTTATTATGGTAATTCCAAACTGTTTGAAGTAAAGCAAGCTCTGATTTACCTTCCCAAACTGCTGTACACCTTTGTTCGAGTTTCTGGGTGTTCTCTGCCTTGAGCTGTATGTTAACATCTGGATAAAAATAAATGCAGAAATGAATCTCATGTTCCATGGCTGCTGAATTTAAGAGGAATAGCATGATTTGGTAGCATTTAATATGCTCTTTATATCTGCTTTGCACAAGAATGAATGATTAGGATTCAGCCTAGCCAAGAATAAGGTCATTTGAATATAATTTATTCTTCCATCAGTTGTACTGAAACAACTCTAGATGACCTGAAAAGTCTTATTTACTGGGGTGTGAGGGTACAATGGCTATCAGAACCCACCCTATATGAAGGATAAAGCAGGGCTGGGTCTGTGGATAGAAGCTCTGGTAAATACCATATGATTTTATAAATTGAGACAATACTTACAAACATAACTTCCTGCTAACTTTAAATATCCTAATTTAAAGTTTGAGCAAATTCAATGGTAAAATAATGCTTTGCCTCTTTGATGCTGAAGTAGAAAAATGATGTGGGTAGACACTGTATTATAGCACTGTATATTCAAGAGCTGCAAATTTGATAAGGTAATCTGCTTCTTCTC
>JACBWW010000013.1:3349159-3371659 GCA_020086605.1 Lanius collurio | reverse complement strand
GCTTTTTTTTCCCCAGGACATGAGAGCACAGAAAGTCAGGCACAGAAAAAACTCCACTTTCATAGCAAAGTTGTTAAGAATGAATACCAAGGACTATGCTAATTTTTTTTTTTCAATCCAGTCACAGCTACCTTCAAGTCCCACTGTGAAAGTTCACATTTAATAAGGTGTGATTAACAAATCCTCAAGGAAGCCAAAATTGTGTTATGAAATGACGGGGAGATCTGGCAGCAAGGAAAATACAGGAAAAACTACAGCTAAAGTAACCCAAGTGACAGGGAAACTAGTAGATGCCTGGAAATTAGGGCTCAGACTGCATTTCTTTGTAATAGAGTTTCCTGGGCCTGCACACATACAAGGTTTCCTTTCTTTTTTTTCCCTTTATTTCCCTTTATAGTAAAATTGAAAATTCAAACTTGATATATTGAATTATAGCAGATTTACTTGTGTGAGCTGTTTCCTAAATCTGCATTTCTGCCAATTTAACCTGTTGGTTAAAAGTCAAACTCAAAGAAAATTCTGAGCTTTGAACTATAAATGTATTTTGGCTTTGAACCTCCAGCCTTGACCTAGGGGTGCACCAAATCCAGAGCTGGAGTCGACTACCTGTGATTCAGGGCACAAGTTTAGCCATGAAGGGGAAATCCCAGAGTCTTAGCTCAGGAGATTTAAGCACGATCAAGTCACTTACTCAAATCAGCTTAAAATCCCAAAGCACTCTCAGCCTAAGCGCTCTCAAACCCCAGCACTGCCAGTGGAAAACCCTCATGGGTGAGGTGGGAGCTTTCCCAGCGCTACCAACACCCAAAGGGATGGACCTCTGCCATGACCCAGTTGTCCTGCTGATTACCCTCAGAGCAGCACACTGATGACCCCTCACTAATACCTCTGTAACTGCTAAATTTGTTTCTTTTTTTGTTCCTCGCAGACTATCTGCTTTTCCTCATCACCTTTTTAGTGTCCTCCTCACTGAACTGCCCACATTGTCTCAGTCCCTCTGACTTACTTCTCCCTGACATCAACAAGCCCAAGCCTTGTCTTGTTCCACTTCTCCACCATCACTTTTTCATTACTTCAAATTCTCTGATTTTTTGTGATGCACACTACATCTGATGCCCACTATACCCTTCTCTGTCCCATCCCTGGAAACTTTTGAGATCAGATTGGAGGGGGCCCTGAGCAACCTGGTCTAGCTGAAGATTTCCCTGGTTATTGCAGGGACTAGATGACTTTTAATCATCCCTTCCAACCCAAAGCCATTCTATCTATGATTCTCACCCCACAGCTGTGCTCCATCCAGCTCCCAGCCCTTTTCCTTTCCTTAAACAGAAGTCGACCACCACCACTGCTTCTCATCCAGACTTGCCTCCACCCACCCTTCCAAAGGCTGGATGATGTGCTCATCCCCCAGTCTTTGCCTGCTTTGCTCATCCCTTGCACGTGGCATTCATGCCATACACAGATGTAGCCTGGCAGGGAATCATGCATATTTTATAAATTAATTTAGAAATGAATAGATTAAAATACTTCATATTTTCATATTAATTTATGTTAGTACCAAAAAGGCAATGCTAGAGCTGTTTAGTCTACCACATACATATCAAGGCCTCAGTTTTGATCTGAGGGAACCTGACAGCTTGGGCAAAGTTCTTTGTTCAGACACCACACAACATACCTTAGCAGTGCTCAGTGTGCAGCTGTTACAACACTAATTGAAATATGTTTTTAAATGTATCGGGTTTCTGAACATTTGCAGAAGAATTATTTTCTTCCCCTCATGTGCAAAACCCAGTATTTCAGCCATTTAAAAGGAGTGTTTAATCCCTACAATGTGTTAGTAGGTCATAAAACAAAGCTGGACTAAGGTATTTTACACTGGGGATGGGGATAAGTCTGCGATTGCAGGTGGATGAGGGGGACCTACAACTTTAGGAAACCACAGGATCCCACACTGGTGTGGGTTGGAAGGGACCTTAAAGCTCATCTCATTCCACCCCCTGCCATAAGCAGGGAGAGCTTCCACTACCACAGGTTGCTCCAATCCCTGTCCAACCTGGCCAGAGCCTCACCACCCTCACAGTGAAGATTTTTTTTTCCTAATATCTAATAATATCTAAAATCCTAATATCTAAACCCACTCAAGTTCATTTTGAAGCCATCACCTGGTCCTAGAGCACTGCCATGCAATGTCACAACATTCATAACATTGTTAGAGTAGAGCTAAGTCAAAAGGAAGCAAGTTGGACATCCCACCCCACAGGCTGTACCCAATCCCATCTGAGATCCCCTGTGTCATCCACGGGGGATGGAGCTGGCAGAGATGGACCCAAGGAAGCTCACAGAAGGGCTCATGAAGCACTTGTGTTTCGTCAGATGTATGAGTGATATAGATGCCACATTTTGCAGTGAAATTAAATGATAAATCACTCCCTAATTCTAGAGGAAATGTTTGGGCCTTTTTTCTCTTCATTGCAAAACACAGGTTCCCATGAGGGCCCATGATCCATCTACAGAGGGAAAATTATAACTAACCTGTTTGCAAAGTCTCTAAAATTGCTTTTCTGTTAAAACATGACAACAACAACAAAATCTCTGACAGTAGGTATCTCTCAGTCTTCCTGGGCTAAAAGTCTTTGACTGAAAAGCTGTGCATTTCCCATTTGCAGTGGTATAAAAGTCACAAGACATCAGATCACAAGCTGTCACTGGTCCCAGACTAAATATCACCCATCCTTTGCCTAAGGCAAGTGGGTCTCTTTTGCGTGGGAGGGGGCCAAACAGAACTCCCACTCTTTGGAAGAAAGAAGGAAATATTTTTGTGACAGTTTGTTTTTATTTTTTTTAAAAGCAGTTCTTTTGAAGCTGCTCAGGGGTTTGGATGTTAGATGTAGTCCCAATGGAGATGGATTAGTGGCCAGAGCATAGCGAAGCGGTCAAAGGTGCAAGATAAATGCAATTTATATATAATTGCCCAAGCTGCACCTGTTCCATTTTCAATAGGAGACCTTGTCTGCAGACACAAACATAGAATTTTTTTTTCTTTATTTGAGTGTAAAATGGGGAATTCTAAACTTGTATCAGAGTAAAAAAAGAAAAAATAAGCTTTAAATAGCATGTAAATTTTTTATGAATCAAGCTCTAAATAAAGAAAACTCCCAAGCTGGGAATTCAAAATACTAGCCAGAGAGAGCTGATTTGCTACCAAGCTCAAAAACAATATTTAGTTTACAGAATCAATCTGGAAATAAAACTAGTGCTTGCATCAGCATGAAAGCTACAAAAATAAAAAAGAGGTCTTAATAAAATATACAGTGGAAAAGGAAAGGATGAAAGCCCTAGCACAGCTATGAGCCCTCGACAGCCCACACAAGTAATAAAATAGAATATGATGTAATATAGAACAACAATGAAAGGATTTTAAATTTCTAGGTAGGATTCTGAAAAACTAGTTCCAGCTTTTGTTGTGGAGCAGGCACGCTGAGAGTTCCCCTGTGAAGCTACAACAAAGCTGGTGTGTGGCAGACACGGGAGCTGGCGAGGGCAGGACAAACACTAACCTTCACCTTGCTCCTCAATCACTGCACCAGGAGCCAGGATATTTCTCTATTTCTCTATTTCTAGATGCTCCCTTCTGGTTGCTCTTCTGCTCACTCATCCACTCCTGGTTTCCCTCCTTGTTGGCAGCACAAAGATTATTTTGCTTGCCAAAGCACCAATGGTTTGCCATGAAGGCAACCACCTTCTTCCTCTTTCATCAGGGAAGTGTCTTGAACCTTGTGCTAAGCAGCTTGGAAAAATCTGAGATTAGACACATCCCATATTGGCTCAACTAATTTCAGCCTGGCCAAATTAGGATGAGTCCGTAAGACTCCACAGGAAAATCATGTGAACATTGAATGCCTGTGCTCCTGCCATGCTCTGCCCCCTAATTACAGTGCTGCATCCCTGGCTTTAGGGCAATAGGGCCTTGTGAAGCTCAGGCTCTGAGAAGGACACATAACTTCTCTCAAAATTCAATGGCATACCAAAACTAACTTGTCAGAATTTGGTTCTGCAACCAACAATGGCCTCTACACTAAATTTCAGATGAGCCAGAACCAGTGCAATTCACTCATTGCAGTAGCACAATAAATTTTCCTTCTCCCCACGAAGCTGAAAGATATTACAGAATACCACCAATACAAATTAAAAACTATAGATTGTGAAATTCGGGGCCCTTTCTCTACTCTCCTCCAGCTGTGGCAGGCATGGTGTACAGAGGTAATCAGAGAGCTCTTTGTCCTGTAGCTGGCTGCATGGTCCTACCACAAGTTCTTGGGTTGACAAAAAGAATTGGCCAAATCCCATTCTTCTTGCCCTGGCAGGGAAACTCAGCTGCACAACACACCATTTGATTAACAATAAACAATGATTCAGGCAGCTTATGTCATTTTACCTGCCAATGTTGTGCTTCAAATAATTTCTCTGTGATAAATTTTTAGGGGCCTCTGACTCTTTTAACCCTTGCTCTATCACTGGCTGTAATAGGTACATGGACCTTGAGAAAGGGTGACAAATAAAAATCTGATTGTCCTAAAGTCCTAATAAAACACATATATTCTTTTTACACAAAAAAAATGAGATTAGCATAAACAGAATCCATTATTTGTGCTTCTCCAGGAAAGACAGGAAGCATTCCAATTCCTCCTAAAACATGTTTTTAATGAAGCTACAACAGGTCACGATCAGCTGCTCAGAAAACAGGAACACTCTCAGAATAAAGATTTTTTCTCTTTTTTAGGTTTCAAAAAGTTGGTTGACAAATCTGGGCTTACAATGACCCCAAAGGCAGAAGAGGGTGTGACTTTGAATTCAGTTCCTTCCACTGAACACGGACTGCAGTTTCACACCTACATTATTAATGCAATTACAAGCTCTGCCTGAAACTATCAAATTAATTTGAAATTCACTTAAGATGCACCTGAGCCATTAGCCAGAGTGCCAGTGCTGTGCATCAGGTCTTGGGGCTGGCCCAGCCAAGCCCATCAGAGCTCCTAACCACTCAAACACTAGCGTGAGGCACTGAGGAACTGATGCCTTTAAGTGGCTACCTGAAAACAGAGGCTAGAAAAGATTAAGAGAATAAAAGTAGGTGTTTATTTGAAGGCATCAGCATCCTGGATAATAGCATTTCCCACTTTATCCAGTGAGCTCCGTCTCAGGATTTAATGAATTAATATTTACAGTACTCCAGAGAGGTGGGCTGGTATCGTTTCCCCTTGATTCAAAGATGGGTGAAGGTGAGAGAAAGCTGAAGCAATTTGCTGTAATTTGCAGAGGAAGTCTGTGGCGAGGCAGGGGAGAGTGCAGTGCTCTCACTGCCAGTGCCTCTGCCACAAGATCATCCTTCTGTCCCTAAATGCCAGGCTCCAGCCTGATGATGTGCTGTAGCTCTAACGTATTAAATCTGACACCCTATGCATGTTCTGGATCATAAGGCTGAGTCCCATAAAATTGATGGACGTGAAGTTGAGAAGCCAAAAGGGACATAGGAAAGAGCCCAAGAAGAGTCCCTGCGTTGCAGCTGTGTGGCATTTTTCTAGGCAGTAGGTTCCCATGCTACCTCAAGACCATAACATATTTTTGCTATTACGAATGCAGTTTATTTTGCAAATCAAGGTGATTGCACACATTTCAGCTTGTCAAATTTTCAGCCTTTCAACCATATGTCTGTCGACCTTATGGACTACCAACTTTATGGGATTCAACCATATGTCCAGATCCCGATATATATGAAGGCCAGTTCTAACATAAGAGCTTTACAGTAGTAGTGTAGTAAACCATAATGTTTGCAGATGGCTGTAATAAAATCATTCAGGAGAGGAAAGGTGCAGGGACGTAAAGCCTTCAAAGCTTCTTCTACTGAATAAACAATTTGATCTGAATAATGTAGAGGGAAGCACATTCCACCAATGAACTGGCTGATCTAGTGCAAAATGTTGCTTTTAATTTTCTTTCCTAATCCCATGTGTATTTTAACTTCCTTTTGTATTTTCCTTTGTGGGATTAGTTTAAAATTTGGAAGAAAAGTATAAGGAGGAAAAATAACAAAGTAGAGGGTTTTGTTTTAAAGGCACAGTCCACTTCTGAATTGTAAATTTTTCATCTGTGAAAAGCCAAAGCGTTATGTGGGACCTGGAAGATGTATTAATAGAGAGGTATAAGGTTTTTACCCTCACATGGTGAGATTGAAGGATGATGTGACTTGCTTCATTTCCTGAAGCGGGACTCAACTTTCAAAGTTAAGGAAAGTTTCCTCCTGAGTAAACTTTTTCTAACGCTAGGAAGTTGGAGTTTGGTTTATGTTCTGCTGCACAATAATTCAGATGATAATTCACATTCCCTTTGTCCAACATAACTTGATATCTCTATTATTTGGGAAGCTCCGGTCCCATTTTCCCCTAACTGAAACATGCTGAGTCCATTTGTGGCCCTCAGAGAGCTCTGTCCTGGCTGACAGTGGGGAAGGGAGCACTGTCTGTAAGGGGAAGGGAGCCAGCATAGGTGTGATGGAAGGTCTTTTTCAAACCAAAGTATTTTTTAGGCTGAAAGTGCGTGGTGAGCTTTGGCAATCTTCCTTGAACTAGACAAATATCACTTCCTGCTCAGGAAAGAAAGGAACCTTCCCTGGGCATTAATTGGGAAGTGAAAAAGTGAAGTGCAACCTGCTTGTGCTGCTGGTGTGCAAAATCACAGTGAGAGGAATACCCCTGAGCTGTTGACTTTCAGATAACTTGGCCAGAGCCAGCTCTCATGCTGCTAGTGTCAGTGGAAGTTTTCCTATTGGATTAAATGGAGCAGAGAGTGCTTAAGAAACCAGAAATATGCTGTAACTCCTCCTTCCCATACCAGACTTTGTGTTGACCAAGTTGCAGTTGTTTCTGAGTGCTAGGGCCTGTCTCATTTCGAGAGGGCTTGCCCTGGGAGATCCTGATTACCACAACTGCCATCACAATCTGCATGAAATCTCACACAGCACCTACCAACATTCACCCCATCGCACCCAACTGCCCTCCGTCAAGAATTAACCATCCAGAAAACTTAAACAAGTCAAACAGAGCAAAAGAATCTTTTGAAAGCCTCAGCACCTGCACAAATGCACTCATGAAAGACTGTGAAGAACACAGCATGACCCTCAACGCTGCCCTCGGCGTGCGCGGCTGCCCTACCTGTGTGCTCGTATTTGTGTCGCAGCAGGGAACTGCTCTTCTGGAATGTCTTGTCACATAAGTCACACGCGTACATGCCACTTTCTGTCTTCTTGATCTTCTTTCGGGACAGACAGGAGTCGGAGTCCGTCATGTCGTCTAGGCCGGACATGTAGTCTGGGGTTCCATCAAGCAATTCTCCCTGTGAGGGAACCACTCATCAGCCACAGCCGCTTTCACCGCCAGTCCTGCCCACCGACCATCCCAGGGAGGTTAAAATCACACCTCGGTGGTCCCTCTTAGCTCAGGAATATGAATAATGAAACTACAGCTGATGGAAATAACAAGGAGCCTTCTAAGTCCGTGCCTCAAACCAACTTTCTGTCTTTGAGCACTCTGCAGTAATTCAGTTTGCACAAACCGACAGTATTTACCATATCAGCACTAAATATTTCCTAGAAAGTGTGAAGGGGAGGCTCTTCATGTCCAGCCAAAGGTACTGTAATATTTTACAGAGGTAAATGTAAGCAACAGCTAAGGAATCATTCCTTCCAAAACTCCAAAACTTGGATACATTCTGTGTCTGTGGAAAGGTTTTAATTGAATTTTATATTTAGGTACAAATGTTATTATTATGCAATCCATTTAAATGTATGTCTCCCGACTAAAGGCCTCGAGCTATATTTTTATATTTAATTTTGTAATTTGAAATAGGGAATATTAATAACACTTTTTATCAATGTTCTATCTATGTTAAAACAGCCTTCAGCATTAAGCAATAATGAATGTGGATCAGTAAATTATTAAATTTCTTGATATTTATTTTGTCTTGATCCAAAGAGAGTGCAAACTTGCATGATAACATACATTTCCATTTTCTATCACACAGTTCAGTTTTCTTAGACTAGGTTTGCACTAATTAATATTAGAGAAGATTAAATAGGCTTAAATACATTTACAGAGAGGGCAGATGTACTGTAAATTGGAATAGTGGAACAGCTGTTATGGAGGTGCAGTGCTATTTATGCTCCTATTGTGCAAAGAGGGATTACAGTCTGTAATGTAAAACCATACCTGATTTTCACATTTGAAACTATAAAACATTTACTAGTCAGTAAAATTACTAATAGACTGTAATAGGACATAGGGGAACAGGCGCAAATGTAAGAAAAAATTATTAATCTATAATCAGTTAATCTCATTTAACTAAACTCTGTACATTTTATCTGAATATACCCAGCAAAAGGCTATAGATGTACAAGACTTCTGTGGAGCTGCTCTTCACTGCAGGCATGCAAGGGACAAAATCCTTTGCTACATTCATGCTGTGTCTGGGACAACCTGAGGGAAGGACTAAGGGTACCCTGGCACAAAGAAGTGCTGACCCAGATTACATGTCCAGGGAAAGACTTTGTCTGCTACCTTTGCAAATAATTTCATTTAATCTCTGGGTTTTTTTCAAAGCTGTTCCAGATGACTGGCAGGATTAGAGGACTAGGGGTCTGGGAAGAGCAGTAGGTGGCCCAAAGGAAGGGTCTATGGGTCAAGGTTTCTCATCCCCCAGACATTCGTGAGAAGACAACCTTCCCATGAATGGTGGGTGAACAATCCCCCAAAAATATGGAGAAGGAAGCTCAGAAAGCTTTCAGTGGATTACAGTGTCTATGAGGCTGTATGGACATCTGCTTAGAGGGATACAACTTAGTGTCCAAGTGTGGCAGGTGACTCCCAAGGGGTCTCCCACTGCTCCTTTTCTCTTTGGTGAAATGTAATTATAACCTGAAGAGATAAATTTCCCTACAAAGTTTCCTTTTTTTTTTTTCTCTATGATATGATTTTTCATGGATATTATTATTATTATTATTCCTATTTTACTATATAAATCTAATGAGAAATGGCTAAACTCTCAACTAGACTTATATTGTTATAAGTCTAGTTAATAAAGGTCATTATGCCTGTTCACAGTAATTGGTACTGCTTCTGAATCCAAGTAGAGGCACTCTTAAATTAACTGCAGTTTATTTTCCTACTCCACCAAATTTTTCCAAGTTCAGACTTAAATCAACTCTGCTAATTTCGATGGAAGTGTTGTTTGTAGCTTTGGGCTTTTCCTTCTGTAAGAGGACATATCACAAAATACTAAATTCTAGCCTTTCAAAGGAAAAAGGTGTTGAAACATTTTACCTGAAATCCTTGTTTCCGCTGGTACTTTCTCCTTTGCTGCATATCGGCAAAAGTAGCTGCTCCAGTTGGGTAGGTATAGGCCATATGTGGTAGGAAGCTCATCTGATCTAATCCTGGGTATGGTCGCAGCCCAGGAATACTGGTCTGGACTGGTGGCATAAAAGTGGCTGGGGGAAATGCGCTCTGTGGTGGAAGTGTTGTGTATAAAGGTTTGGCACTAAATGGGTTCATACCAAATACTGGGTTAGTGCTTTTATCCAGATTATTTGAATTAGAAAACTCCTTTTTGATAAATGTCAAGTTCAGTGGCTCATCTGAGTTTTCAGATGATGAAGAAACACTATTGTGTTCTAGATTTACACTATTAGATTTTGTTTTGTTCTTTGTGGCTATAATACTTTTGGGTTCCTTCATTTGTTTTGGTAAAGACAAGTCCAATGGCTCAGCCTGAAGCTCCTCAGAAGAGAAACTGTTTGGAGTGTAAGAACTACTGTGGGAGTTTTTAGAAGATGTGGAAGAAAGATTTAAAGGAGAAGGAGTATTGCTCCTAGAGTGGTCCAATTTATCAACTGGCTTAATATTGGTAAAATGAGGAGGTTTTGTTAGCCTGAGAGGAGTATCACAATTAGTAACACTGTTATGGAGTTCAGCTATAGATGGTGAAGTTATAGAGTCCACAGGCTTTATTGGAGATCTGGCTGACAAAGAGTCTTTAGTGGGAGTGTTGTTGGTGGCAGCCAGCGCCACCTTGGCACTGGCCCTTTCCAGTGATGGTGACCTGGAACTTGAATACTGGTAGACTTTTCTTTGTTCAAACCATTCCTTCACAAATTCCTGAGGAAGGCCAACAGCAATGGAAATTTTCAGTAGTTCATCAGAGTTGGGCTCCATATTCATAGCATAATATGCTTTAAGTACAGACATGTGGTCCTTGTATGGGTTGATGGGGCTAGTCATTCCTTTCTCAGAAAGTACTGATGACAGCAAGAGGGTTTGCTTATCAAACACTCCAGGTTTGTTGGGAACCATGTTCTCGTGAGGCTGAAGGACTGCCTTGATTTCTTCATTCATTTTACACAGGTAACGCTCATGCTGATGCAACGGAATGGGACCAGGAAAGCTTTCTTTACAGAACTGGCATGAAAATGGAGTGGATACGTTGTGGTTCTCTATCATCTTGTCTTCAGTTACCAGGTCTATTAGGGTTCGCAGCTTCTCTTTTTTAATGTTATTGAGCTGCCTCCTCGAGTCTGTGGTCAAGCTCTGGAGGCAAGCTTTGGCTTCATTGACTTTCTCTAATGTATAGTCAATAATACTTTTAGTGGCACCATTATGACTTACTACTGGAAGACCCACGGGGGGAATATTGGGGGAGGTAACTCCTTGTTCCTCGGCTTGAGAGCATGAATCCTTCATATGGTAAACCTTCAACTTGGAGATCTCTTCAGCCTTGCAGTCCATTTTCTGCCTGGAAACCGTGTTGTCCACAATCTGTAGGACCTTCTGCACCTCGCTTAAATTGCTGCCTACAGCAGGAAACCCGAGCAATGGTGCTTCCATCCCTACACCTAAGTGCTGCATTGGACTTTGAGCAGACGCGTGAACTCCTAAGGGGCTGGTTGCTCCAAGTCCACCATTCATAAAAGGACTAGTTGCACTAAACCCATGTGAGGCCATAAGAACCTTGTACTCATTGAAATCTAGTGGTTCTGTTTTAATTTTCAGTAGGCCTGTTTGCTCAGACATACTAAGTGGTTTGCCATTCTCCAGCTTGTTTCTCAGCTGTGTGATGGCTGAATTAGTAGGAGAGGAAGATACAGAATTAGGAGAAGAACCCGTCTTGATGTTGTTTCTCATTCTGCCATTTACAGAAATTAAACCAATACACTTCTTGCTGCTGATGTGCGAACTGTAGGAGCCAGAATGGGAGAAACGTTTCTTGCAGTTTGGACACTCATACGGTTTTTCACCTAAAATGATAATTAAAACCAAATGTTAGTTATCATTCTTCTATAATTGCAAGAGATTGCATTCGACATCTAACTGATTGCCTGTGTATACAGCGATTAATAGTGAGGGAAATATTAATTCTATGAATATGGCCACACACCACCACTGCTCTACCCTCCTCTTTCTACAGGATTTGAGGTCAGTTTGGACCCGAGGTCTCCAGGTGGCAACAGCCATTAAGGTGGGAGATTGGCTCCAGACTGACTAGGGCAAGTCACAGGTAAGTACCCTGTGGGGAAGGGAATCAAATAAAATCAACATTGTTCAAATTTGATTTGTTTATTTTTTTTTTTTTCTCTCCCCAAGAATGGAATTTCACTGAATATGAGAAACCAAGTCCTGATGTTAGAACATCCACATCAGTTTGTGGCTGGGCAGAGCTTGGTGACATTTTGTGTGCTGAATTCTGCATCAAGTAGGAGAGCCAAAATGCCCAAGCCATTCAATCTGAGACACTTGGCAGTTACTTGTTATCTGAGAATATGAATTGTATTTCACTTGAGGGGACTTTTTATTTTGGAAAATATAATGGACTCTTCAGGTTCCTGCTGCACAGCCATGAATGAACGCTTCTGAGCTCAAACTGCCAAACAATCCATATTATTTGCAGGAAGCTTTAGTATTTCCAAATCTTTCGGCGAGACCATGGTATTAACAGCATGATAAATGAGGATGACTCAGATATCACTTATGAAATACCTTAGTAGCTCCAAGAAGCCAGAAGCAGAACTGTGTAAATTTTAAGCAGTCTTTAAAACTCAGCTAATTAAACAAAATGCAAATGAGCACACCAGCACCTCTGCTACTCACCACTGTGAATTCGCAGGTGTTCCTTCAGATGGTGTTTATATTTGAAGGCCTTGCCACACTCAGTGCATTTGAACTTGCGATTCCCTGCTCCTTGGGTCAGCATTTGGTGCTGGGAGGAAAAGAAGAAAAAAAAGAGATACCAACATGAATTTTATGCAAGAGAAACCATGAATTTCAAGCTTAAAAAACAGAAATTAAATTAATGTGGCTCTGAATTCATCAAGCGGACCAAAAGGTCTGCATGTACATTTATTTGTCTCATCAGTGTTGCAATAAAAATCAAAATGTTGGCAGTAAACCGAAACAAATGAGAAAGTACTTTCACATGAGCATTCGATATTTGCTTTAGAATTATTTCCTAAGTCTCTCATCAGAAATGTGTTGCTTTAAGGTATCTTACAATGAGAGAAACAGTTTTATAAGTAGATTTGTGGCTCTTAATATTCCTAGCAGATTCTGAACATGTGGGACTCGGCTTGTTTAAAAATTCTGTTTACTGCATGTGGAGTAAAGAGAGAAACACTGTCATTAGTGGCATTTTGTGTAAGATTTAATTCATTATCAAGCAGGAGAGATTGCGTCTTCGGCATAAGCTGCTGCTGGAAATATTTTTTAAAATCACAGAGCAGCAGGAAAGACTTGAGCTACCTTTTGTGCCATGTTTTCTCCTGGTGCTCTTCTGAGGGGTGAGGGAGAGTTGAAAGTTAAAAGTGGTGTAAAGATATAATCAAAGGCAGCTGACCTTTTTGCAACAAGCAAGGAAAGCCCCATGACTTTGAATTTGGTGAGAAAAAAAATAATTAATTAAAAAATAATTATTATCTTCATAATCATGTAGCCAACCACTCTGGATGCTCAAGGTAGGAAGTCAGCCTTTTGCAGTCAACCACAACACAAAAGCCTTTTGCAGGAGCAGGGAGGGGGGAAAAAAAAGAGGGGAAAAAAAAGAGAAGAGGGGGAAAAAAAAAAAAAAAGGCAGCGCCGAAACGGTATGACAACTGCGAGGGTGTGCTGCCTCTTCCCACATTCCTGGCGAGACAGATGGTGTTACATGGGACACAGGGAGGTTTGTTCAAACAGCAGCAACCTTCAAAGATCAAGCAGAGCCCAGCCCGCCGCGCGCCATTGAGGGACCCGCGCTCATATGTTGCTGAGTTGCATAAACAAACAGCAACAGCTGTTTTGTCTCCCCCCATCGCCCTCCGAGGACTACTATAAACTTTAGTTGTGCCACTGTTAATATGATACAATCATTTTAATTTACTAATTGTAAATGCCATGAGCAAATGAGGGGACTTTTCAACACCAAAGCTACCATTCATAATGCGCCAGTACCAGCGCACTCTTGCATGTGAAATTTCAGGCGGTTACGTTGGATAAATATCCAGGCGGGTTTTGTTCCCTCCCCTGGTGTTTTTAATGATACGAGGCAAAAGGAAGAACCTTACAGTGGATCAGGTTAGGGAAAATATATATGGCAAAATGTGTTTGTCTACTGGAAAAGCCACGGGAAGAAAGGAACAGGAGAAAGCACTCTGGAGCCATTTATATTGATTTAAGATCAAGCAAAAGATACGGTTCTTTTAAAAATGCTAATTACAAAAATCATGTGATTAGGAAGATGTGTGATTGCCTAACTGAATTTACCTTATGCTAAGAAAAAAACNTTATAATTGCAACAGCTGCACGAGGTCAGGATACTGGCTAAAAATGAATTACAGCCTCACCATTTTCTTCTTGCCCATTGGCCTCTGGAGTGCCAAGGCGAGACAGTTCCTCAGGGGCTTCAGGGTAAATAATGGCTGTGTCGCTGCGCTGCAGGTACTCTGCTATGCTGACTGCATGCCCATCTCCTTCCTCCAGTTTCCTTTTGGCAAAATATTCCTCAAAGTCCGACGTGCAATTTGCGTTCTTCACTAAAATGAGAGAAGGAGAAAAGAGAGTGGTTGAGTGCATCGTCCCAGAGAGCTTGGGCTGGTCAGCAACGTTACAGGTTGAGCAGATGTACTGGAGTTACAAGGCTGGGGCTGCAGCTGGATCCTTGCTCTCACCGGCCTTGCTCCAGCTCTCAATAAAATTAATGTGAGCTTTCCACCAGAGTGGATAGAAGTAAGGGTGGGCAGTTAAATTAACAAGAACAGGGGCTCTACAGGGCAGCAGGAGAAGTTTATGAGGCTTGGGTAATGCAGGTAATCTTTCATTGCTGGAACCTGAACAATCTTCATGGGGCTCCTGGGGGTCCCACAGCTTTTGGCATGAGCCCAGCTCAACCTACAGGACTGAGCTCAGCTGCCCCTGGATCATGCAGACCCCGGGACAGTCCTCATGTGGGAGATGGGAGCTGCAGGTACTAAAAGACCAAACTTTTCTGAGACAGGTCCTGTCTCAGGCTGTTCTTTGTCAGGCACAAGAAGAAAATTGTTCACATCTTCCCCCTTTTTCTCTCCTCCCTGAAAAATTAACTTATAATGGGACAGTAGGTAGTTTAAAAAACTTATTGCTTCATGATTTCTGCAATAGGGCCACATGGTCTAGACCATAACAGGGTCATCCAACCCAAAACCACTCTGACAATCTGTACAAAAGTTTTCCTTCTTTTCTTTAAATGGAACCTCAATTTTTTATTACCCATGCAATGTCCATGAAACATAATACATGCTCAGCCACAAAGCATCCTGTTACTAAAAATGTGCTTTTCTCCTCCATGTATGAACACTGCTTACAGGAAAGACCTTAAAACTCTGGGATGTTATAGACAAATAAGAATATAATTTTACTAGAATAGAAAAAAAGAGATTATTATTTTCGTCCCCTAGATTATTTTTCTGTGTTTATTAACAAGTCTTAGAAGACACAGTTGGTGGCAAGGAACTAGAGATACTTGTTTTTAACTGACCATAAATGAAAATAACAACTTATGATTGATTAAAATTTCTGAAATAAGGAAATGAGAAAACACCATAAACTATTCTGGAATTCATGTAAAAGTAAAATACTAAATGGCACAATTCTGTTCTCAGTGGTTCCAGAGAGCAACATGGAGTAAATACATGGAAATCAAGCTGGTTATGGGTTTGTAACTGCTGGAAACGGGAGACTAACCAGCTCCTTGGTGTTTAGAAATGGATAAGTGCTTTGCATCATCTTCCCAAGAAAATGCAAGGCAGTGATGCTGGCAGTGAAAACGAGACATGACCTCTGACTGGGGCACAACTGGGAGCCTGCAGTGCCTGATTTGAAGCACTGATCTCGGCGTCATCGATAAAAGTAGATATCCGTCTCTGTAAACCTCATCCCTTTAGCCGATAAAATCAAATCCTCTGGCTGAGACAAATATGCCCTATTTTTCATATGAGCTGAGCAGCTTCTCAACTGTTCTGCAGTATTTTAGTGGCAGTGACCAAATGGCACAGGGCCCTGGTTTTGGAAGGAGACTTCTGTTCCCATCACAGTGGTTTTCTAGGGAATGGCTACACCACCACAGAGTTCCTCTTGGTCCTTCTGCAACTCCTGTTACCATTTTTTATAGTATGAGAAACAATTCTCCTCTTTTAACCCCAAATAAAACAGCTTCTAGAGAAGGGGAGTGTGAGTGTGGAGAAGAAGACAGAATACTCTACCTCCATTTTGTTCTAGGAGAGAAATATAACAAAATGGTAGTTACTGAGTACACCTTATGCACAAGAGCATCAGAGAAGGTGTAGGACTTTTTGTTTTTATCAGAAAAAAAGCTGAGGTTTTACTTTTTATGCTGTAAATCTAACTTTTCATTCCCTTGTTATGCTCAGATCTTCCAAGCGTTACAAGGTTATTCACCCTCTGGCTTAACACTACCCAAGCTCCACTCCTTCTCTTGTCTTAGCAATAGATCCAAGGAAAACAAGTTTATTTTTGCCAAATTTAGACCATAAGCCAATAAATGCTACCTCTAAATCAAGGAGGGGGAGTTTTTCTCCAGAGAGAAGAAATGGGATGGCTCCATGGGATGGTTCCACATGTCCCTTTCCTCCTTCAGGTAAACTAGGGGCATTTGGACTTTGCAATTGCATTTATAGGATTAGGATTCCAGCCACCAAGCAAGGCCTGAGTTAAGATTAAGAGCTTCCGTCCCAAACTCTAACCTAAATGAGGTTCTTCCTTCCTGCCCCCAAGTCTATCTGGAGGCTGATCCAACAGGCTGCGGAGGACTGCTGCGATATTACCAGCCTTGGCTTCCTAATTCTCGGGATTATTTAGCTTCTATGTATGTGCATGCAATACAGGAGCTAAAGCAAATGTTTATGTCTACATTATAAACCCCTAAAAACAAGGGGATTTAGTGGAAAAGCTGATAGATCCTTCACTGAAACAATACCACCAGTGCTGCAACACTGCAGATTAGCACAAACAGGGAAGGATGACCATGTGGGTCTGGTTTCTTACCAGCAATGTTACTGGCAATTCAGACATGGCCGGAAGCTCACCCAGTGGTACTAAAAAGACCCATCTGACAACCATTGGGTTTCTCTCTGGACTTCTGGGTGGAAGACTTGCTTCCCCCCTCCATGCCCTGATTTATTATCCGTGCACAAAGCCATGTTCCCAGACTCCTTGTGGCCTGACACTGCACACACACTGCTCATCCCCTCCTGCAAGGCAAGAATTTCAGTGAGATCTATGGTGGGTGACCTTGCCAAATAAGTCTTTTTTTAATTAATTATTGGATTCTGGAGAGCAGAAATATTTCAGCTCCAAAAGCTGATGTGGCTGTGTCACATAAAAATAAAACACATTAAGGAAAGCTATCTTTGGAGGCATTTAGGACCTTTCAAGATAAAGTGGGAGAGAGGTCCAAGGATCTTGGGATACCAGTTATTTTGTGTGGGAACTCGTCCTGTGAGATGGTGATAGCTGCCCTTAATCACAAACAAAGCTAATAAAACCACAGCCTTCATTAGCCAGGAAGTGAGAGGCCCCCATTGGTACACACAGATTACAGCCTGAAAACGGCCTGTCCTCCAACCTGCCAAGTTTTACTTCTGTTTTCCTCCCCCTGAAAGTTTTTCTTTCCCTTCTTTAAATTATTTTAAGAGATCTTTACTTGAATTTTGTCAGATGTTAGTAATCAAAACCAGGAAAATTTTTCTGTTTGTTTACAGGGATTTTGTTAATCTATTCTCTGCAAGCATCCCAGTTGCAATAACCATAAAAGGTAGAATAAAATAAACCATAAGAATTTCTTCATTCACATTTTAAAAACCTCTTCTGCTAAACGTCACTTTTTCAAGTCCCCATTGCAGAAATCCTCAGAAATATTAACAAATTCATTTAGCGGGACCAAAATCTTAGATTTTCACTCTAATGGTCACTTTTGCTTTTTCACTCTGAAGCTTCCATGGCTCATTATAAAAATGCAGCTGATTAATGTATGGATAACAAGATTTCTCTTTAAGTACCACTAGGAAGTGGCCACTCTGACAAAAGCAGAATAATTTAATAACGGAGACCTTTCATTTTAGTTTTCTTTCTCTCTACTAATGGCATTCTGCAGAGAATTGGATGCTAAAAATGCACCAGCTCTATAGCACGCACCTACAGAAACTTGGTGGTTAGATGTATGTGAGTGAGTCTGAAAATGTATCTCCTGCCTCTGTGTTCAGCCCAGGCCATGGAGCACTGCAAGATCTGGTGTCAAGAGGGGGAGACGTTGTTTTGAATGAGAGGGACCTCCTTGGCCCATCTGGAAGAGCCCATATTAATCTGTAGGATGCCCTAAATGGCTTAAGGAGACCAGAAGGTCATTGCTGAATGGCTTTTGCTGAAGAGGGAGTCGCTGATCCAAGTTTTTTCATGGGGTTGAGTCTCAGCCTCATCTCAGCTACTTTATTGAACATCAGTATTAAATCCCCCTATAATCTGAAGGGAAAAATTGAAGCCAAGCACTCAAGACAGGACCAAAGCCTATAACGAGGCTGAAGAAGAAAACTTTGAACATGTCCCAGACTATCCAGGAAGAGCTCCAATAGCTCAGGGACTGATTTCTTCCCTTTCCTTGTCAAATAACGATTGAGGTACCTCATTGGGCACAAAGGGGAGCTTTTACTCTGCATAAAGGATTCTACAGGTCCTCACAGTCACCTGGCATCTTCCACTCAGGGTGAAAAGATTGGCATAAGCATTTAATTTATCAGAGTATTTATGAGGCTTAGTACTCTAGCACTGCTCTTATGAATCTATGGAGACTGCAGTGATTAAACAAACATGTTTTACCCAACCTGCCGAGGCATCAACCTCCACTGAAAGAGGCTCTGAACACCTCAGTGACACAGACTTTGAATTAAATCTTATCAGAGCACTGGGCAAATTGTGACGATTATTTGAGCAAGCCTCCCATTGTAGCTGGAATAAAGGGGAGCCTGGGACTTCCACAGGACATTTGGGGAAGGAATTGCCAGGAGCAACACCCAGAGAAGCTCTCAAAATTCAAATGCAGACCACCTAAATGCAAAGCACTCCTTGAGCCATGAGTTTGCAGGGCATCAAGCTGGGTAGGGACAGCCCTGATTTTTCCCAGTAGAGGCAGGACACCCCATGGTCCCCACTCAGGGTTAGCAGAGGGGCTTGATGGCACCTGGCCCCTGGAGAGATTTTGTGAGGCTGAGGATGAGTGGGAAGGCAAGGCCATCACATACTGGAAGGGAAAGGATTAAGAGGACATGAAGTCTTCCCCTTCAAGCAGACCACATTGCAAGCATGAAAGAGTCAAGGCCTGTTATGGTAAGGAAAATATGCGCAAAGGAAGTCACACGGACTGATAGGGGACCTCAAAGGCTCTGGTAATGGTAATTCAGATAACCATCAAGTCTTATTTCTGAATCAGATGTCTTTTAAAGTCCTGTTTCTCCGAGTGCTAAGCACAATTTGTCGCTTTATTGCTGTCTCTTGGAAATAAAATAAGCTTTTGAGGTACACATGTAGCCAGTTCTGCACAGCAACATCATTAAGTACATACGTAATGTGCCTCGGTGCCACCCTCCTTTCACGCATAATAAATCTAATGGATGAAGAAAGCAGTGACATGGTTTTATTTTCCTATTATTTTCCCCCTCAAGAATGATAAAGTAAATTTCTTGTGTTGCTTAATAAGAGCACTGGGGTTTTATGTGGGTGTTGCCAACATTAGGAAAGTGTGAGTAATAAAATCCTTGAGAGACTTTGGTACCACCTTTTACAGTAATATTTGTGGAGAGTATTACCTATGAACTAAATTTCATAATGGAATGCATAGAAATGTGCTTATGCTAGAAAACTCTTCCTTTTAGCTGTGTAAATCTATCTGCAACATCTCAAATTGTGACAAAATGCAGAAGAAACATCGGTTGATGTATGGCATTCAGCTGTGCTGAGGATAGAGTGGGGCCTTTGGAAAGAACATGGTAAGCCCCTGAATTCATTTGGATTAGAAAATAGCAACAGAAACCTTTTGCTGGTTTGCTCTGCTACTGAAAAAGAGAGATGGCTCAGAGGTGATGCCTGCTAAGTATCTCTGTCACACTTCTCGTGCCACTAAATGTATTGATTTCTAAGAAGAGGGGAAAGAAAGAGATGCAAAAAGTGGGGGAAAAAAAAGATTAGCCAGAAACATTATAATCTCATAAATATGCATTTAAAGTGCATGTGTCTGTGTATCTATGTAAGGGGTTTATGTGTGTCTTGCTGAAAAGATGTTTTCAGTCTCTGAAGTAGCTCACTCTGTGCACCACCCAAATCTGGGGATGCCGAGGAAGGTGCATCCCATCCTCATTATCAAGCCTTTGGCACAGTTTCTCTCATTAAAAGGCTACTCTATCTTGGCCCAGCTACTTTATCCAAGGTCCACCCTGCTGGGATAACATCTCCTCACACTGCTGAACGCTATTATCTCCCAAGGATGCAGCTACAAGGAGGAACTAAAGGCTAAAATGTTGTGGGACACAGGAGGGGTAACAATGACCCTTCACTGCATGAATTGGCCACTGCGCTCTCATGATCAAGTTGAGGTGGGGGAAATTAAAATCCAGGTGAATTATGTCAATATTTCCTAAATTTTTAACCGAAAACAAGAAATAGATTGTTTTGTCGCTCTCACTCTTCATGCACGGCTAGTTCTACATGATCCCAAAGAAAAGTGGTGCTCGCACCATGCAAAGCCTTACCTGTACCATTGTTTCCAGTGGTCTGAATTGTGGCTTCAGGCCCCATAGTGTCATAATCTTCCTTCATTTCTTCTGTGAAATAAAGCATGCACACTTTTAGCACTGGCACGGCAGTGAACGGCTCACAAAGCTGGGGAGCACCGTGCGGCGCCGGGGAAGATCCCGCTCGGGGAAGGAGAGAAAAGGGCTGTTGTGGACCTCCACACAATGGCTTTGTTCTGGGAACTCAATGAGTTCAGCAGTGCCCAAGGGACGAGAACTTATTTACTTTAAACCTGACAGCGAGTGGTGGAAAACAGAACTATATCTTCAGAGTAAACGAAGGGCTTTTCCCAATATCAAATCTAATATGCAGTCGGGTGAGAAAAAGGGATTTTTTTTGTTCTTTTTTTTTCCTATTTATTTAAAAGAAATAATCAGTTAACAGACACTGTGAGATCTATACCTGGAAGAAAATGCAAATACAGAAGGAAAATGTAAGAACTGCTTTTATCTCCCTCGCTATCTATCTATCACCACACAGATCTGAACTGTCACCGTCATTTTAACCTCGTTTGAGGCACAGCAAGTATTAATATTGAGTGGTGCAGAAATGTGACAAATCTTCAGCCGTGGGCAGCTCTTCTCTGCCCCTACTACTTGTTTGCATCTTCTGTGCACTGACAAAGTCTGTCTTTATGGCCATAAATTGGGTTAATTCACATGCAAATGAGCATGATATGTGTAAAATTATTTACTATGTATTTTTATGGCTCAGTTTACTTTCTGTGAACCTGGGGATTCAGAGTGAGTAAAAATAGCTTTTAGTAGAGGCTCCATCACTGGCAAGGACAGTTATTTTCCTGGATGTTTCAGCCTGCCTGGAAGTGCCTGTCAAACTTGGTTTCTTGCTGCTAATTTGTTAGTTCATGTGCAACAGGTATTCACACATGCAGCCTGGATAAGATTTAACCCTCCAAAGGGTTTTCACAGGCAAAAAAAAAATATGCAGAGCCTTTCTTTCTCACCTTTTCAACTTCTAAATGCCAGCCTTTCTCTAGTTGAAGACATGCACAAACACACAACCTCTCCCTTTCCTTTTTTTTTTTTAAAGTGAGAGAATTTAGTATTTGAGATTTAAGTGAAAAAATCTGCTTTAACCATTCACTGAGATGCACTTGCAAGAAATTGAATGGCACACGGCACCCAGAAGGGGTTCAACAGTGACCAAATAATTTTTTTTTTAAAAAAAAGAGATTATTTCCCAGAAACAAGCACCAGTCGATGATGATTCAGGAAGATGGATGCTGCTCAGCCAATCAAGTGATAGACTGGCAAGAAGATCAAAGCATGTTATTAAAATCTTATTGATACATGAAGCATTAAAATTCTTACTACTCTTTTTCTCCTTTTTTTTGTGTGAGAAAGATTTTGATGAGGACAGAGACTGTCCCAGTATTAATCCATTTCCATGACAATGATTTGACTGAAGATAGGGGAATAATATAAACAGAGCACATTCTCGGTTCATTCCTAAATTTGTAATCTTGTAGTATTCTTCAGATGTCACATTCTACAAGTAATTAGTTGGTAGAATAACAGGTTCTAATTGTATCATTCTAATCAAAACTAAAGCACAGAATGACTTAATTCAGAGCTTTACAACCAGCGTACAATACTGTGGTATAAATATACATGTTTATGGCTTTGAAGCTTAAAAAAGAGAAAAAAAATTAATGAAAGCTCTTAAGTTAAAATATGCAGGTACAAACAGATGCTAAATTTGTACAAAAGCATAGAATATGCAGACCAGATGAAAAATATTTGTTTAAACTGTACAGCAGACAAGCCAGCCTTGATTCTTTTCCCAGATCCGGCATTCTGCCTCTCTAAGGATCATTTTCACGGGGTTATCTTGCGTCCAAAACATTTCTGAGTTCAATATGTATTAATAAAATGTTGTCAATTATGATAATTGATCTGCTGGGCCAGTCTCACATCTGATATTTTTATTGCAGCCTCCCAGAAATTTTAATCAAGGTACAGTGTTTCTGAGAAATTCAGCCTTCGATATAAATATAGCCATTGTGATTTTCTTCCTTGATCATCTCATGTGATTTCTGGTAGTAAGGAGTCACAAGTATCAGAAGTTTTCC
>JACBWW010000013.1:3331659-3341659 GCA_020086605.1 Lanius collurio | reverse complement strand
TTTAACAATGCAATGGCAGAACTACATGTGACATTTTCTCCCCTAAATGGTACCTGCTGAGAAAAATTCCACCATTAAAAATGGCCCACGCTAGCATTTAAATGTTGATAATAATTAGCCTGACATTTGAAATACAGTGGTTGCACTGTTGTCTTGAAGATGTTCTGCTCAACATTACCTAACTAGCCCCTTTTCATACTTACGTGCTCTCTGTACATTATTCTGTCAGTTACTGAACAAATGAGACATCAGTTGCTAATGTATTAACATGCAAAAACTACGCTTAAGGGCCAAACACTGCCCCCAGTCCACAATGTAACTCCCATTGATGTCAAGTACTGTTAAGGTTGTGACAACCAGTAAAAGAAGGGAGCTGAAAAGTAGGGGATCAATTTTCTCCCTGATCTGCAAGGAATTTATGCAAACGGCTCCCTGCAGAACGAGGGATGGGAAAGGCGGCGTGGGCCGGGCCACCGGATGGGAATGGCCGGTTTCCTCCTGCTCTGGCCCACTGTGCACAGCCTCAGCCATGGCATCGTAGCCTTCTGAGGAGTGCCCAGTCACTTCAGGTGTGCTGGAACGTCAGGTCACATCACTCCCTGCTCTTTATGTAACATAAAAGTAGGTGGCTGCTAAAAAGTGGCGATAATTCGCAGAGCAAGTCGAAAAAGAAGTACCAACAGAAGGACAAAAATATGACTTTCTCCTCTTTGGGTGCTGAAGAATTGCACACTCCTCATGACCCATCTACAGACAACCCCACTCAGGAGTGGCCTGTGGGATGGCCAGAGGAGAAACCACAGGATAAGTCTTAGGAGCAGCAGGCCTGGAAACAGGAGAGAAGAAACTGCTTCCTTCCAACTGGTTCTTGGGTATTCCAAGCCATGAGCATGTGTCCTGGCATGGTGTGTGCAAATGATTTAGGGCAAAAAGACTAACACAAGGGTAAATTCTGCCTGTAGACAGGAGAGAACTTTTTTATGCTTTCTTAGATAACAGAATCCTGTAATGCACACAAGACGGTGGAACATATTAAGTATAAATTATACAATCTAAGAGTGAAGTAATATCATTGCCCCTGCATTTCCTTGCTTTTTTCATCTCCAGATTCTAACTAGAGAAGGCCTTACCTGCTTTGTGTGAGCGTGTGATTGCCATCTCCTCTGTTCTATTACTAATGAGTGTCTCTCATCCTAAGAGAAATTAGGATGATACAAGTGATGAGACAGGAAGCTCAGGGTACACCCACTCCTTTCCCCCTAGAATAAACACTGTTCTCAGGGAAAGTACATTGATAATAAAAATACATTTTTAGAAATTTCTCAGGCAACTGTAATCGCTATGGGAATGGTGACTCTAATAGAATGTACCTTTAACACCTAAACTCCACAAATAAGAAGGCTTAGGATTTGAAGGGCAACATTTTACCAATAGACAGGACCTCAGCTGTCCTGAAGATGTGATATTAAAAGGGTGCAAAAAAATAGAGGAATTTGAAATGCAGATTAAGGTTTGCTTAATTCTAAAGCCTAAAAGCTAATGCTCAGGTCAGTGTCTCACCTCTCAGGTTGCCTTTACATGCACATCCTTTGGAATATGGCTTTAGTGAAAATAGTTAAACCCACTACAGACTTCAGTGGGGAAATATGGCACCATTTTGAACCCCAATAGGCAGCCCACTGCAGGCTCCAAGAAGAGCCTGTGATACTATTTCAAACTCCAATAACAAGGAACACTCTTATATTGTGTAGGCAAATGACTTCATGTTTTTTCTATTTATATTTTTAGCCAGAGTCCTGAGGCTGCTACCAAAGTTGCACTGTCAGATGAGATACACTACACCTCGGTGAGGCTCTTGGCTCCCTCTTGCCTTCTCTTCTCAGGAAGTGTTTGTTTCTTTGTTCCTGCTAACGACAATGGGATTCATCAAAGTTTATATATCTTGACTGAGAGACATTAATTTTGGCAGTTATGTGGTCAGCCAGCTCCTGCTACCCTTACAGCTGCCTCTGCACTGCAGGGAGAGGCCAGTTGTTGGATGCTGATGGCCAGGAGGAGACTCATCTTCCTGTGAATCTTGAGGGTGCTGATTAAATCACATACACTAGATTCCCAGACTGGAATTTCTCTGCTGAATACATACTTTTAAATGGTTACACAGCAGTAAGAGCACAGCTGAATGCTTTCAGAAATATAAATAATTGATTATTTATTTATCCTCCAAGATAGCCTTCTCTCCTGGTAGATTACAGAGCTTGTTCACAGGAGAAGCAAAAGCATAGCCTGGAGGAAGACAATATACCTTCAGCTTGTGCTTGAAATCAGTATGGAATTGGCATGAGTCTACTGCTCAGGATGTTCAAGAAGATGTTGTTGCTGCTTAACTGTATCCTTGATCTGATTTCAATGATTTTTAAGTATTTAGGGACATACCTGCTAAGTCTCAAGAAATTACTAGCACATTATCTAACGAGGAATCAAACTCCAGAAGGAAACTCTCTCCATAACAGTGCAACTTCATTTTCTCTGTCCAAACTCTGTTTTTCTCTTTCTTAAACGTAGAGAACTGAACTATTCTCAGTTATGCCACTGATTAGTTCAAAGATATAAGAATAGTCCAATCTTTTTCAGGTCTGGATAGACAAATGAAGAACAAAAGATGGAAGAAGAACAGTTGTGAGCTGTACTGAGAGACTCTCTTACATTTAATGCAATTTATTTCAGTTTGAAAGTGCCTATTATGAATAGGCACAAAATAATCACTTTCATTTTGCAAAATCTAGGTTTGTTCCTGTGTTTCAAGGTTGGGGAATGAGAAAACAGAATGGATCTGGCTGCAGAACCCCTAGTGCACAACACTGATTTGTGTTTTATACAGGAGAAATCACCAGTATTTTCATACCTGCATTTTTGACTAAATTACCTGCCTTTTACTTTCACAGTAATTTTAAACCACTTCACTGACTTGAACAAAAAGCCTCCGGACAACTGCAGAATTTAGTCCACTTTTTCCACTGACCAACTGAAAAATCTGGCTACAGCGAAGACAGAAGAATGCAAGATTTACAGCGGAGAGACGGAGCCAACCCTGTGTTCTGATTAGCAGTTTGGATGCCATTGTTCTGTCTGGAAAACACATGTCATCCTCAGAATCACCCAAGCTGTCCATTGACATCTGCCAGCATATCCTCCTTCACCTCGCTCTTTCTTTTTTCTCACTTTCTCTTCCTTACACCTCTTTCCTCGTTTCCCTGTGTGAAGTATTCCAGCACAGTTAGGAGTTAGCCCTTGTAAAAACTGATGTGGCTTTCACCCCTCACAGTATCACCTTCAGTCTCAAGCTGACCATCTCAAAACAACAGAAAATAGACAGTTCCTCTGAGTCTTCACACTTGTAGGATTTGTGCTGTGTTTCACTCTGGGGACAGAAATTCATAATAGCCCAGAGGCTTCGTATTTTTTAAATTGTCACACTAAGACTTGAGTGCCTCCATGAAAGAAGCAGTAGAAAGAGATGCCTGAAGGTAGGCTGGGAAGAATCCAAAATGATGTCAGGTTTCCTTCTACCTTCCCATCAATAGGATCTTTGAAGAAAAAGCCTCTTCAGAGAAGAAAAAATAACTTTCTCTTTAGTTAAAAGGGCTACCACAGTTTCAGTTTGAAGACTGACAGTTAATGTTAGCTTTATTACCTTAAAATCCATACAGACTCATGGTTTGCTGTGGATGGCTTTGCCTCCATGAGTTTTGATGATGTCCTTGAAAGAGAAATATAGATGCATAGCTTCATTCTGTGTTGACTTTGGAGGTGAATATTTTATCCCCTTTCCTTTCCCTGGCTGTTTGCAAACAGCAGTGATAACTCCTATGCAGCATGCCTTAGAATTGTGGCAGAGGAGAGAAAATCAAAGCTTTTACTGGACTAGAACAGTTCCAAGTCTGATAGTTCTCTTTCCTCACTGTGGTGACTGATGATGAGGGACAGAGGAGATAAAAGAGGTGCTGGAACTGTGTATCGCTGTCTATTATCTTTTGTCCAAAAGATACTTTTATTATTTTCATTATTGTTTTTAGCTTTCATGTAGAATGAAAAGATTCTTAACTAAAGGAAAATATGTTTTTTTCTGAGGCCTATGCATTTTTGTGTGTGACTTTATAGGGAATAGAATCTTACACTCTTGAAGGGTCCTTAGAAAAATGTTGCTGCCTCTCTCTAGTTATACCATAATAAAACTCCCCCAGCAAAAAATAATTTCTGTTGAAATATGGGCTTGCCAGTTTCCAGAAGATACTAAATTGTGATTTATCCACCATAATGTCTATCAGCCTGTTGAGAACATTTTCTTTTGCTGTGAAGGCCCTGAAACACAGTTTGTTCAACTCTGTCACACCCAGGTAGAGCTACAACAGCTGAACATGGTTATTTTTTAGGGACACAGCTCTCCCACTGTCTCTTTGGAAGAGTTTAAGTTTGTAATGCTAACTTAAATGATTGCTAACAGAATAATTCTCCTCCAGCCATGTTGGGTTGAAGAATCTGACAGGTTTTCCCCACTATGAGGGAGATACCTGGGAAGGGAGCCCCCAGCTACTTGACTTCATAGGTAAAAATAAGATCGTCCTAAGGTTATTTACCTAGGATGAGCTTTGTATAAAAAATAGACATAAAGAACAAAAAAAATCAACTCTTACTCCCATTAAGTAAATCTAGATCAAGAAAGCAATTTGTTGTTGTTGTTGTTCTGGTCAAGAAAGACTGGGATGGTGGCTGAGTGGTTGTGGCTGAGTGGTTTGTATGTTCTTGTCAAATGAGTCAACTTGTCCCTCACCCTCAAGCAAGGGGAAGTCAAATCCACTGCTAACACAATGGCAGAGAGAGTTGCTGCATATCTAATTCCTACTGAACAGACAGGTGGGAGAGAGGTAGTATTGCCCAAATATTGTAGGTAGAAGATTTTGGTGTTTATAAAAAAAAAAAAATCAAATAAAACTTTTCTGAAATCCCTTAAGAATTTTAAATGAGATTTATTTTTCAAAGTTGTCATTACATGCTATGTAAGCCTGGATTTAGAGTCATCCTTTTTAATGGTGGACCATTGAGCATGAGTTATAAACTATCACATAACCTACTTTTCAATACAAGAATACAACCTTGGTTACCCAAATGGGAAGATCCTTCATGAATGAACACACCAGAGACAAGACCATTCAGTGCACAGGATAAATCCAAACCACTGCAGAACTTCAGCTGCAGCAGCAATTCCTGCAAGGGGGAAGCATTGACTAGAAAGCAGTGGCACAGTACCTGATAGATTCCCAACAAAATAAATTACCATCGTGCTCCTAGTTCCTCTCACCTCAGGTTTCAGAGGAAAGTCCTCAGGACCCAGACCCAAACCTGGGAACGTGGGGTGCTGCATCAGCAAGGAGGGCCTGGAGACTTCATACCTGTGGCATGTTCCTGAGCAGCCTGGCTTGTGGGCCCTAATATCTAAGTTCAGGTGGAATAAATACAAGAAAAATTCATTTTAATGAGTTCTGTATTGTACTGGAAGCACTGAAAAGAACGAAATCATTCTGGGACAACTTCTTGTTTTCAATATCAATTGTTTCTTTCTGGCACTTTGATACAACTTCCTTCATTTCAGTGGAATCAAGATCGAGTCCTGCACATCACTCAGTTAGGCCTTAAATCACCTAGATTTGTTCATTCCCAGATTGTAACTTTATACTACCCTGCAACTCCATATTAAAAAAAACAAAAAGAACAAAACAGAAGAACATGGTTTTCTTCCCCTCTAGTAAAATTCTAACAGTGTTGACTACCTTATCTAACCCATGGAGAAAAAAATAATTAAAGAGGAGAGAAACATTATACTGATGCTTCAGGAAGTAAAAACCCAAACCTAAATGTGTGTCATTCACCAGATCATTCAGAGTAGTGCCTTCTCCTCTGTAGAAAATTACTCAGGTCCTCTTGCTTTCCACAATCTGTAGTATTGCACTTCTAAGGAAATAATACCTTGATAATCTGCACTTCAAAACCCAAGCCAATAATTGCCTTTGATGACTGAACAAAAAAAAAAAAAAAAAAACCCAAAAAACAAAACAAAAAAACCCCAACAAAACCAATCAACCAAAAACCCCCAACAAACCCAAGAGAGAAAAAGAGGAATCTGCAAGGCTGCAGCAAAGGAATGCTGGAGAAAAGATGCTTAAACTACTGGTGCACCTCTGTGTTTCACTGTAATTTACAGTCTATTTGCCAACAGTTCTGCAATGATTAGTAAAATATGTCAAGAAGCTAAACAATATAAGCATCACACTGAAAGAAATTTAGCAAGACCCCCTCTAATTATTATTGTACATGACAATTCAACAAAATATTTTAAATCAGTGAGAGGAAAAGAAATATTAACAGTCTTTTCAGAAAAATGCTCTTATTATCATGCCTGAAGGATATTCAGGAGGAATGTGAAAATAACTGTAATTTATTTAAGACCTGGAAGTATGAAATAATAAGCTACTGAGGCATCAGAATTGTTTTGGTGTTGTTATCTGACATGAGGGCAGACCTTGTCTTGCTTTAAGTTTTATAGTAATAAGACCTTGGAAACAAAACCTTGAATAAACAGAACATAAAGAAAGGGGAAATGTGTCCTTGCATAAATAGATATTGTGTCTATCACATTCTTCCCTAAAGGTTGCTCAACTTTATAAACCATGGAGTAGGTAGAAAGTCATAAAAGCTGGACTGTATTCAAAGGTTCAGAAATCACAGTCTGGTCATTTTGCAACTAAAAATGAGTAATGCCACCATGTAAAAAAAAAGAAAAAAGGCAACCTTATAACGACGCTCTGTTTCTTTTAAGACGCTCTGTATCTGCTGGCATTTTATCCTCCTCCGCCCCAAAGATTAATAGCTACACATCTGACTCATTTTTCATATTGCATTTAACCCACAATTTAAAGCCTAAACAACGCAGCATTTCAGCTCAGGAGGGACAATCCTTTCCTCCTTTAAAGTTGAGGGAGAAAACAGTTTGATGTTGTTAACCCTACCTTCTTCTGATGTAGCCACATCTCGCCTCCCAAAGGCACACTTCTCTGGAAAGAATCCTCCAAAATTCCACACAAAAGCACTGTGCACCCCTAGCCTCTCCATTTAGAAAAAAAAATAATCTAACAAATTAAAAAAAAAAAATTAAAAAGACCCACAATTGCCTTGAAAATCTCTGCCTATTTGTTTGGCAGCCCTAGCTGGGTTGGTTGGGGTTGGTTTGGGATATTTTCCTGTTTCCTGGTGTCAACAGGAAATCCTGTGTCTAACAGGTAACGCGCCACTTGAGAGCCCATCAGCAGGAATAATGGGAGAGATCAGCCCTGCTCGGGGATAACGCCACCGAGCATCACCTGCCCGGCTCCAGGGAGAGGGGGAGGAGATCACGGCCATTAAGGTGGAAATGAGGGCTTGCCAGCCTTCCTCCAGAGGTGTTGCTCACGCTAAACCTCCCAGGGCATGGGTTCCCCGGGGTGTTTGGGAAGCAGGGTGCTTTTGGGTACCTCTGGGATGCTGACCTCGCCAACTTTGCCGGAGCTGGGCGAGGCGCACTGGACCCCGGGGGCCGGGACCCAGGAGCTCCATCCTCCCCCCAAGCCCGGAGCATCCTCCCTGCGGCTGCCACTCGGCCCTGGCTCGCCAGCTTTGTTTCCAACATTTTGCTGCTGTGCAAGCGCGGGCCCCGTTCCTAATACATTAAAACCTTTCTGTTTTCAAAATAGCATCGTTGCACCTCAGGACTGACAAAACCAGACAGCGGTGAAAGGGACGGCGACATGGCAGACACAAAAGCTCACCGCATTACGGCCACTCTAAACAGAGCACAAAAGCAAGGGAGTCAGCGATGTGTAAACCAAACAATGTGAGGGGAAAAAATATTGAATAATTTCTGTCATGAGGCAACTGACTAAAGCCAGGCTCTAATTGAATTAAACTCCCATTTATTTGCTCAGGCCTAAACAACAGGCTGGGGAGGGGAAAAAAAAAAAAAAAGAGAGGGGGGGAAAAAAAAAACTTAAGGTTTGCTCAACTGTTCGGAGGTACCACCTTTCCTCACCCCTGTATAAATCCACCATCTGTGCTCACACGCACACATGTGCCGTCGCGCAGCAAATGCGCCGAGACCCGACCGAGCGCGGGAGCCAAAAAAGCACCAGGCACACAAAAGCTCCCCAGGCTGCCCCAGGTCTGCGGGAGCAAGGCAAAAAAAAGGGGAAGAAAAGATCCTTTGCTCATTGCCCAGGTGAGATAGCCTGGTGCGTCCTCTCAGCCTCGACACGCGTCAAGTAAAAGAAAGGTTAAAATTAGAAAATTCAATTTATTTGATAATTTCCCAGAATAATTAGAGTTAATATGGGTTAATTAATATGCAAATCTCTCAGCAGATGTTCTGCAGCAGGGCCTGTGTGAGAAAACAGCCTTTGCTTTCTCCTACGTGATTTTGGCTGTCAGTTATTGGGTATAATTACTGTAACTAACCGAATACACACAAAACCTTTGGAATATAAAATTGTTACAGTTCTAGTTCTGCACAAGCTGCTACTTTTCTGCAATAAAAGCGAACAATTTCTTTCAGAAAATAGGAGCCTTTTTGTTCCTTTCTTGATTTAAAAAGAAGAAATGAATCAAGTAAATGGCTTATCTTTTTTCTATGCATAATTAGGTCAGTATTATATGAACATTCCAATGAGCAGTGGTACAAACGTACATATAAAATGATAGCTCAAACCACCTGCAAAATCACATAAAATTGTTTTATTCAGAATCTTTTCCTTCATACCAGAACTTTGAAACGCTCCGTGTCTCTCCTGCCAACACTGCCAACATTTGCCCAATTCAAAGGGATCCCGTAAGTTTTATTATTTTTTAAAAGCACAACAGCAACATTTTCTCCAAAAGCACTGGAGCATTGAGGATAAGACAAACCATCATTTGAAATGATGACCAGTGCTGTGCTCCACCTTTTTTTGGAGGTGGGGAGAGGGAAATAATTGCAGTGGAGAGTTTTGCAACTTTGAGCAAATACCAGGAAGGTTTTGCTGCTCAGTCCCCAGGTCTGCAAAGCACGTCCATGCATCCAAACCATCCTTTCCCTTGTCCTGATGAGATATAACATTTCACATCTATCAAAGTATGCTTTCCCATGGCACCAGCTGGGCCATAGCTGTTGCTCTGTAAGAGGAGCAGGAGGCTGGAAGCTGACAAGATTTGGAGGATTCTAGCTCCAGTGGGACCCAGATAACTCGGGTTTACTCACCTGAGCAAAGCTGTCACACCAGACCTGAGCTCTGGTGACTGAAAACAGACAAAACTACAACTCCTAAGCTTTACTTCTGGTGCTACTTTCCATCACAGAGTGCAATTTGCCTTGAAACCCCAATTTTTATTTTATTTTATTTTTTGTAACATTGATTTTTTTTTAAAGTATTTTAAGTTTCTTATTTTTGGTCCTGATTTCTCCAATTCCATCTATAAATTTCCTTCTGATTCTCATGATTGGAAAGACACTTCAGAAATGTAAGCAAACTTTTTGTGCTCCCTTTTTCTCTTTTTAATTGTCAGGGGGGAGGTCATCTGTTTTCTAAGAATGCTTTAAATAACTTCTGCCTTGGGAGATAGCTGAAAAATGACCATTTTTTTCTATAAATCAGGAAACAAAAGGCCTCCACCCATTCCAAGAGCTCTCTCACAAATTTTCTCTTTTTGCCACCCCACCAGTATGGCAATAACACACTGGCCCATCACAACTTGCAAAGAGGTGGAAAATAAACAGGGAAAAGGAAGATTTTGTTCAGTCTAGACTGTCAAGTTTTTTATGTTGCTTTTTTCTCAAGATACCACCCAAAATGAACAGTTGTTTGGGTTTTTTTTTAAAAACAAGAAACTTTTTCTCCCTGCTCCTGTCAGCTCTCACTCACCAAGTCCTCCTTCCCTCAGACAG
>JACBWW010000013.1:3324159-3326659 GCA_020086605.1 Lanius collurio | reverse complement strand
CTATAGACTCAAGTTACAAACCGCTGCTTGTTCTGGGGACAGATTTAGACCTAATGATAAAATTATACTTTTTCGCAGTAACTGTTGCCCTTGGACATGCTTAGAAGTTTTATGGCAGTTCTGCTTATCTAATTGCCAAACCAGCTTTTTGAAGCTCCTTCGCTGTGCTACCTGCAGAAAGAGTGCAGATCACTTCATTGCTCCTTATGCAGGAGCAATTAGCTTTACTTTTGCAGGCTAAACACACATGAAGATGGCTGATCTCAGTGTCTTGCTGTGGCTTCTCCTCTGCCAGTTGGGTCCTTGCTCCATTGGAGATAATCCTGTTTAGCTACTCTATGAGCCTGTCCGTTAACACAACAGGCTGATTGCAACTCTGGAGCATCTCAGAGCATTTCCCAGAGAAGCTGTGGCTGCCCCATCCCTGGAAGTGTCCGAGGCCAGGTTGGATGGGGCTTGGAGCAATCTGGGATAGTGAAAGGTGTCCCTACCCATGGCAGAAGGGTTGGAATGAGAGGGTGTTTAAGGTCCCTTCCAACCAAAACCATTCTGTGATTTTGTGATCTCCTGTTGGTCATGGGGACAATGAAACTCATGGAAAAAGTGTTTCTAGGTAACTAAAGACAATTTGGTGGGGGCTGTAGAAGGGATAAGGCAGCAAGGCAAACCATCAGGTAGAAAATCTGCTAATCAACATCACTCTTTTTCCCCCTGCACAGCCCTTGGCGGGTGAGTTGGACAGCCATTGGGAGTTTCATGTTTGTTAGAGCACCAGAGCCATCAGGAACACATGGGGTATTAGAGGAGGTCCCCTCCCACTCTCAAGGTGACTCATCCCACATGGGAGATGCTTCCTTGTCTCCTAGTTTATCCCTCTTTTGCCACGACTTTATGAAATGTGTAAGGCTTTAACATTGTTAACAAAGACAAACTCCACTGATAAACTCCCAGCAAAGAAATCAAGTAGAGATTTTCAGCCAGAGAGTTTCATGTCCAGCCCTGCATCAAGCAAAGCCCTGCAGAAAGCTAAATAAAGTCAGTATTCATGACAAGGTGGGTCACCCTGATGACTTGCAGCATTTTTCTTTCTGCCAGGGAGCAGGAGGGTGGTCTTCATCTGCACCTACAGAGGTTTCTGACCGCAGAAAGCGGGAGGCAGGCTAGAGGAGGAGGATCAGAGTTCCAGCAAGTTGCTTGCTAGCTTTCCAAGCCTGGAGAGCAAACTGAAGTGTATTATTAGCTCTTTTCTATTTGCCTCAAAAGCTGATGAAGAAGAAGTTGGAAACCGTACTATTCAACTGCCAAATAACTCGAAAAATTCCAATAGTGCCTGACATACGAGCCAAGGAACCACTGAAAATGTACATTTGCATCCAAGCCATAATGCATTGAGCTATGATCTCATCCTGAGGTGAGCTTTTTATTTTTTTTAATTTCGTTTTATTTGGTTTTGGTTCTTTGAGTAAAAAAAAAAAAAAAAGGAGGAAACGAATATTAAACCTTACATTAGGGGGTAGAACGGGGTGTCACTGTCAGTCCTCTCTCCACAGTGTTTGTGCTGTGTGGGAGGAGTGGTTTTCTCCAGCTCTACCACAGGGATGGTGAGGTGACAACTTCCCACTGCCCTCCCATGTGAGCTGACATCCATGAGCCAAAACCTGGCCCCTCCCTGTCCCCTTGGAAAGGAGAGGACAAAGTCAGGAGCCGTGGTCCTCTCTGACCCCCTTGTCTGGTGGTGATCCCTGCCCAGCTGTCAGGACTATCCCAGCAGCTTCACGGGAAATGCCACTTCCCAAAGCAGGAGCCAATCACTTTTGCAACATCCAAGCTAAATAAATGGTTTCCAGGCTCCTGATCAAACCTCTCATTCATGTTTCAGTTCAGAAATTATGAACAGGACAGACCAGTTTTATCTTAAAAGCATCTGGTATTTGAGAAGCACAAATGCCCTGCTTTTAAAAAAAAAAGAAAAAAGTTTTAACATAAAAATGCTTGTGAGACTGGCAATTCTTATTAAAAGCTAAGGCTTTTTTCACTGGGTAATTTCATATTTCTCACAGCCCTGGAACACAGGAGAGAATTTGGGAAACAAGGGAAACATAGGTGGGAAAAATATAGGAAAAGAAAACATGTAAAAGAAAACACATTTAAATTTGTTTCCACGTATGAGATCATATTTCTGGCACTTTGTAGAAGTCCTATGGAAGCTGTTATTTCCAATATAGGAATACTACAGTGACTAAATTGGTGTTAAATTTAAATCTATTCAGGAAGTAATAGTCAATCTGCATTCCATGTAAAGACTCTCACAGGCAAAATTATTTATACAAGGTAAAGTTGGCAAAAGGAAGTCCAATGAAAGAAAAGAAATTACATGTATTAACCCAACCCTTCCCAGCTAAATACTTCAATAGTCCTTCCTCAGGAAAATAGAGTTTTAGCCAGTGTGAGAGTAACACATTTTGTTAAAGTGGAAGTGATGTTTCAGGAACTGCTATTT
>JACBWW010000013.1:3274159-3319159 GCA_020086605.1 Lanius collurio | reverse complement strand
AAATTTAGTAACTGTACTTTATGCCACATCACCCTAGGTACCTTTTTTCACAGTGCACATCTGGTACCACCAGCTTTAACTTTACCCTCAACACCCTCCATCCATGCTGGCACTCGGCGCCAGTGGAGCACGGGCTTGATTGGGATGCTAAAAACAATAAAGTCCATCAAATCACCAATGTATAGATGTGTATTTGGTAAACTTGACTGTAGCTAACTAAAAAGCACAATTTTTACCCCAACAGGAAGATTTCATTTGATCTGCATGTGACTGGGGAGCTGATTTCATTTCCTGTAAAACCCCCTCAAATACCACAAAGTTACCTGACTCAGCTGCTTGTAGAAATCAAATTCAGTCTGAGATAACAGCTAATCATTTGTCACAGTAAGAAGCAATTCCCTGAAATCGGAAGGGAAAACCTGCCGCTTCAATCCGCAGGTCTGTCAGATTGCTAGAAATTACATTCTGCTCTGACTAACCTCTGCACTTGGATTGCTAACAACAAGCAGCCCGGTCTATCAAAAGAGAATATCATACAACCAGGAACAGCTTTTGATTTGTTCTATTCCAATAACCTGAGAAAAGTTTATGGACATGCATTGCTGCCTAGACCTCAATTTTCACCAACCTGCATACTGGTTGGAATTTATAGCTCTGCATCCCCACAGTAATGTAGGTAAAATTTACAGGCTGATTATCTGCTACTTCATAGGAAAAAAATTAGACTTGATTTTATAACCACACAACAGATATTTGGTCTTTGATACTTTGAGTAAGGATGTGAGGTTTGGATGCTCCAATTAAAATGCCAAAAAAAAAAAAAAGAAAAAAAAAGGAGGGGGAAAAATTGATGAACTTTATGGAGAAGGAAGCTTTCAAAATGCAATTTATATTCTTTAGAAATGTTCCCAGAGAGTAAATTAAATGTATACCCTTCTATGTAAACACTATTTGTGCAGCAGTCATGTTATAAGTTTAATAAAAAATGATGTATCACCCCTGTTTGTAAGATTTATAATTCACATGGCAGTAGTGAATCTGGGAGCCTGGCCACAATGCATTTTCTATACTTAACTCTGTTATCTACAGTATGAGGACGCTTGCAACATTGGCAAAAAGGGGCACAAATAGTTCAGTATCTTTGCTTGACTACTTTTATTTTTTTTATTTGTAAGGAGTCATTATTAAAATTGAAAGCTTGTATCTCAAAAGGCCAGAGTTACCCATGGGGTTAATGTTCTTATCGAGACATGTTTAGGCAAATCTATCCACTGTACTTTTATTAGCAGGTAATGAAAAGGTGTAAGTTAAAGTGTGAAAGGACTCCGTGTTTTTTGAAAACAGTACTTCAACAAATAGCTTTATCTGGCAGAGCCTCTTTGTATTGTAATTACATATAATACAAATCTTCACAATAATTCAGAGAGAGAAAATGCTAATGTGCAGGTTGTGGCAGAAACTAAACCAAAGCAATGAGATTTGCAGCTACAGCTGATTCCCCATCTCACACTGTGATTTTTAACAATTTATTTCCCCACTCCTGTCTCCACGGTCTCGCTGAACCGCAGCTACAAAAGTTATTTCTCTTCTTATTTCTGCTGCGTTCCTTTTCCCCTCAAAGTGCAAAAGAGATAAACCCCCAAACTAGGAGGAACTAGGAAGAGTTTCTAGCAGCTAAGCAGAATTTATATTAGGAACCAGCCCCTAACATCCTTTCCAGCTTTCTGCTCGCTGCTGCTTCAATTTTGAAAACACGCAAAATTTATCTGACTTACCACAACAGCTTGAAGGACCAGCTTGGATAAATATGTATTTCTGTGATCTCTATTGGTTTTGCACATATGGTATCATCTACCTGATTGATTGTAAGGGCTCCATTGACTAAAAACTGAAGGGATTTTGGTGCATACACTCATTCTGAAAATACATATTCATGGCAGGGCATGCCACAATCCCCTAAACGTGAAGTCACTGCCCTGCCCGGTGTCGGCGTCTCTCCCATAATGAATCACTGGCGGATGGACCCCGCCGGAGCCCTGACACTTCACCCTCCCGTGGTGGCTGCTGTCACCCTCCAGCTCCCAGCCACGTCCCTGACTCCAGCAAAAGGGCAAGGGCCTGGCTGCCCTCCCCACTGGCCACGTCCTGCAAACCACAGCCTTTCGTTCAGATGAATTTTTTTTGTTATTTTTTAATTTCAATTTAAACAAGGCCAAATTAATTGTTTGCAAAATGAAGAAATGGATCCTGCAGCAATCTTATCCTTCTGATAACTCCTCACAATTTGCAACAGAGTTCCCTCTAGCCTCGGAGCAGGGTCTGTATTTCTTCTTCTAAGACTATTTTTTACTCCTTCCTTTCCCACCGCCACACACAAGAGAGACAGACTCTATGAAAAAACCCATGGTAAAATAAATAACCTCCTTCACAGGGAAATGTGTTGGGTTTTTCCCTCTCTCTTTTACATCCTTATATCTGACCCTAATCTAGATCCCACAGCCACTGACAGAAATATTGACATCAGCCGGGGAAAGATCAGGTTTCTTTACACAGGGGACGAGTCCTGTAAACTCTGCTGTGTTGACAGAACCAGGTCCGTGCTGGTGGGTCCTTCTGCTGGCCTGGAGAAGGTTTAAACACTATTCCTGCTCCCCTGTAGCCAAGGGAGCTTTCTCATTAACTTTAGTACCAGCATCATTACACCTTAAAAATAAATAGGAATGGATTCTGCTACAGGAAGAACATGACCTGACTCTTAGTGCCCACAAGAAGATGTTTCTGTATTGCAGAGCATAAAGAATACCACAATCTGGCCCAAGATTAATTAAAAACTTAGCTAAAAGAACCCCAAAATTTCTCCTCTGTATATTTACATTCAAGATATAAACTCCTGATAAACAGAGGCCACAGTGGAAATGTTGACACAAACCTCTGCTTGGCACTGGGAGCAGGCACGACCGCCTGTTACCTGCTCTGGTGAGAGCATTCATAGGTCCGTGATGAAGTAGGGGCACTCAGGATTTCTACAGCATTTTCCTTTCTTTTCTGAAACTTGCTCAAAACCCAGCTCTCCAATTTTTGGTCACAGCTTTATCTCAGAAAAGACTGAATAGGTACTTAAAATATTTTTCAAGAGAAAGAAAGAGGCGAGAGAAAGAGAAACCCCTGCCCATTCTTCTGAAATTTAAGTAGGCAGCCCTTGAAAGATCACTGAGAAAAGTCTGTATTTTCTCAGGTTTAACTAAATAATTTATGCATACTTTCACTTTGGCATGATGAAGCAATTTTAGCCTTTAAAACCCACAACTAGTCAGGAGGGAAAAGGTCTGGTTCCTGCAACTTAAATAATTTAAACATCCAGGTGGAAATGCTTTCAGTGCTGCTCCTTTCTGAGACAAAGGAGGAAGACCCCCAAAACTCTGAGACACGGAGAGGAAAAGGAGTGATAAAAGAGCCAAACTCGGATACATTCAATATTGAGGGGAAATCCGGCATTGTTCGCTGGAAAAAGACAACCAGAGAGATGCTCACAGTACATAAATCTGCTAGGTAAGAACGCTTAGGAAAAAGAATCATTGGCCTAGAGCTACAACAAACATGCTTTGCAAAAGAGCACAGCAAAAATATCCCTCTGCCCTCTAACCCAAGTCAGAAATGGTTTGTGTACGCTTAAGGGTTAGGCAGATGTTAGGGGTCACTGAAGAAGCTGTGTGAAAAACTGCACCACAAGCACCAGCTTCTGAATTTACAGAAATGAGTACGACGCCTAACTCCCAGCCCAGCAGCTCTGTGCCGGCGAGAAATGAAAAACTACCTGAGCTACTTTGCTCTTTCCCACATTAGATGGTAGATGTGAAACTCCTGAGACACAGGCAGAAATTTATCAGCTTTAAGACAGGTAAGAACAGCCCTCTGAGTCAGTGTCCATCACTCTCACATTGGGTTCTGCTACATGTGAACACATAGGAAATGACTTGGGGAAGGGCAGGGTGTCCAATGGGGGCTGATGGTTATGGGGAGAAACACTTAAAAAAACCCCAAAACCAGAAAAAAAGAGCCAACAGTGTAAGTATTGCTAGAACCAGATAACTGGTAATGATTTCACATAGTATTAAGCTCTGTTAATCAAGATGTCTCCCAGTAAAAAGCATTATTGAAATGAACATTTGGCTTCGTCCCAAGGACAGACATGCCTCAGACTTCTCTCCCTGTTGGTATGTATCGACCAGAAAGTATTAGAGGGAGAGTTAGCAGTGACCCATATATCTAAACCACCAGCATTTTCTGTTAGGGAAAAAATATCTGATTGTCCTTCCTAACTGGCTTTAAAGCCTCTATTGTTTGGTGTGAGCCTTCAAAACATGGCAGGGAACAATGTCTCGGGGCTGGAGAGACACCTTCTGCATGCCCGTGGTGTTCTCCTTGGGTTTTGCAGAAACAAGAACTCTTGAATGTCCAAGGTCCCTTAATTGCTGGTGTTCCTCAAGGGAATGGTGGTAGAACACCAAATTAATAACGGTGCCCATTCCTCCACGGCCAAGCTGGTCCCAATCCAGCCCTCCCATGGCATTGGGAGTGAATGGGAAGCACCATGGGGAGGAGAAGGAGGAGGAAGAAGAAGAGGGGAGGTCAGACTTAGCCCTGCCCTCAGTAGGATTTTCCCTGGCACTCTTCACCTGTGATTTCCTACTCCTCCGACAGACACCTGAGAAGGGAAGAGAGAAATAAGCCATGCTCCTCCAGCTCCTCCATTGAGTACATATTTTCCATGGCCTATTTCCCTTTTTTATTTTTTCCTACCAGGTGTCTCACTCAATATATCCTGATCAATGCAAAAAAGGGCAAAATTCATGCCTTGCAGCACTAGAAATGCTGCAATTGGTGTTGAAACTGCTGATCTTTCAGCATAGATTTTTGTTGCTGTGCACATGAGGAACTACTGGCTGCCAGCGTGTGTGTATGTGAAGTAACACCACCTCCAGAGCCCGCTTCCCACCAGACTTTGAGCTTAAAATGGCTCAAAGTTTCTCCTATCTACATGTGCCTCATGGTCAGCTGAAATGTTCTTATTAGGCAGGTCCCCAGTCTTATCCTCGCAGCCAAAAGGAAATGCGGAGCAGGGCATAAGAGGCTGTTGAAACCACACATCATGTTTGGGTTTGCTGTGTCATAATGATTTTATTCTGGTTGGGATAAGGCTTTCTGCAGCTTTTTTCCTATGGAGCTGATGGCAAAGGGCAAGGAGTCAGCTGATACTGAGCAAAAAGGAGCAACAGAAAGAGAGGGGATGTCCCAACAGAGACAACCTCTCTGTTAAAAAAGCATTATTTGTGCTAAGTGTGCAAACTTCAGAAGCATTGCCTGTGGTTAAGAGGTAAAAGAAGGGATGTGGAATGAGGCTTCAGACCTCAAGCCTTCAAGTATTTTCCCTTTCTTTCAACCTTCTGTATTTTCCCTTTTCTAAAATTGGTGTTCATAGCAGCACCCCAGACACTGCCTCCTCTGCAGGAAAATCCAGCACCTCTCCTTTCCCTGGTTCCCTCACAGGTGGGACTCCTACCTGGCCTGGCAGGATGGCCTCACCCTCTAATTAACGTGTCAAAATGTACAGCAGTTACCCTGAGGATGCTGCCTCCCTCACCAGGTGCCTGCCCAGAGCCCTCAGCTCATTGCTTTGGGATAGGAACATCCTTTGGGTGCCATTGAGTAGGTTCGGGTTTCAGCCAGTGCCTACCTCGAGGTCGAAAGAGAACCTGAATTTTTAACAAAAAGGATCTGACTTGAAATTTAGAGTTATTCCCTCTTTTAATGCAATACTGAAGCATGACCCATGTCAGGATCGCATTTCATGGGAGAAAGTTAAACTTTCAAGGTTAATATTGTTTCTGAGCGAAGTATATATCAGATTTTTTGGAGGCCTTTCTGCTGACTTATGTCTTGCACCCGTGAGTTTCGATGGGAACTGGAGACCTTGTGTTTGCAAACCTGTGCAATTTTGAGCACTAGAATAACCATTATATCAACACCAGGAACAAAGAAAGCTCAGCAACTGTGTGAAACTCCTCTCACAACAACCCAAAAAATAAAGAGGCAGCCCATTTGGCACCGAGCTCCCTGAGGAAACTGCGTGAACCCAAGGTGAAAGGCCTTTTCTTCTATTCCCAGGCTGCTAAATCATCTAGCTCTCCTCATTCATTACCCCGAGTTAAGCTTTGCAAGCTTACAGTAAACCTGGGAGAGCTCAGGTTTTGTACAGAGGAATTTCACATTAAGGATTCATTTCCCCCGCCTCCAGCCTGTTCCCCTGAATCTTCAAACAGAACACCTGATATAAACCTAAAATCCTAATCTAGCCTGAAGTGCATTAATAGGAGCTTTGATTTTTCTGTTTAAAAAAGAAGAGAATTAGCTCCATAATCCTACTAGTTATACTTCTAACAATATTATTTTAAGACAATTAATTCATATTTAAAAATAATGAAATTACTAGCACAAGACACTAAACTTCTTTTAGTATATTAAATTGGGCAGATTGCTTCTCTCCTTCTAATTATGAATGTAGCAGTTACAAAAGAAACTGTCATTTTGATAGAGTAAAAGACAATCTGTCTGCCAAAAGTGTCCAATCATAATTCTAAAAAAAAGTCATCTGCATCAAGAACATGCTACTTTGTTTGATGTACTGTCTTATTGGAAACCTAATTTGCTTTCAACCTCTGAGACAACACATAACATAAGTTTGTGTGACTAATTTTCTTAGAAATATGAGTAATTAGAATAAGGGACCATTTCCATCGCAGGAACGGGTAGTTTTCAAAATCCGAAATAAAAACGCTTTAAGTCGCTTTCTTTTCCCTTTCAGCCACGTATTCCTAAAGGGAGAGGGATGGCTTTGTACAGTGGAACGTAAGCTCACATGCAAATCATGAACTACTGCAAAGTACAGAGAGGTTTATTACCTGAGGTGAGCGCTCCCAGAGCTCCTGGAGTATAAAAGCATTAGCCGTATGTTCTAACCGAGTCATAAAAATCAATAAACAGGAACCCCCCACCTGTGCTATGGCCCCAGTGTTAAGTTTTATACACGTAGTAATAGTGCATATCAATTTTCACCACCCTTCCTACGCTAGCTATTACAAGGCGTACAACCACCGGAGGGACTGCGAGAGCAGTGCCATTCATCCCACGGAGTTGTCCAGATGCCAGCTCCATTGCATCATTGTCAATTTTATTCTATCTACAACTGGACAAGGCTGCAGCCCCGGCTCCTATCCACCCACTCAACCCCGCAACAATTGCAAACTCTGTTCGGCTGGTTAAAGAGTTTACAAGCCAGCTGAAAGAAAACAGAACAGTTGCATATTAATGCACCCAACCCCTGAAAGATCACATAATGGAGCAGGAGAAACGTGTAACTGCAACCAATATGGGATCTTGTCCAGCTGCCGCAGCCTGTGGATCAGTGACCAGGTTTTTAAATAAATTAATGATAAGCATCCATATGCAGCTGTGCCAGGTTTCGGCTGCAACTAGTTGTGTTGCTGGAGGCTCCTGAGTTGCCCAGAGGTATGGGAAGTGTGGATTGTCAAAGCTACTGGACACTAAAAATCAAACAGCCCTACAGATGTGGTAGCTCTGCCAGGTTGCAAAAATAACCACTAAATCACACTTATCTTATAATTAAAAAGAATGCCCCTGATAAGGCAGGGAGGAGTATGAGAATAAACCTTTGCCATGTATTTTCCACTATTCATTAATCTATGGAAATAAGGGTGGCAGGTTTATTTAAGTATCAAGGAGGCCGGGAAAGTTGGTTGCTTCACATTTTCAAATCAGGATCAAAAAAAAAAAAAGCCACCAAAAAAAACTTTGAGGAATATTTCATTCTACAAATGTCCTTTAAAAGTGTTAGACTTTCTAATTACAGCCCCAAAATGACCACTGCAGCCTTTAGCAAGTAATGAGAAGCATTTGAGGATGAAGGCTTTGATTCTGAAATAAGTCTGACCCAAGTGTAGTTTTCTTTATGAAACCAAGCTGTGGTAGCTGCAGTTTAAATAGGCAAGAAAGAAAGAAAAAATAGGAAAAAAAAAAACCCCAGCACTTGACGATGACCCTTTCTCTCCTCCCCAACAAAAAGACAAGGAGTTTTATCTGTCTGAGGTTGCCTCTGATAGTGCTTATGGTCCGGAAGTACCACTCATGGGCACTTAAAGCAGCATCACTCAGAAGCATAAAAATAGAATAAAGTTGTACAGCAAATGAGAAATTATGATATAACTCAAGTGTTGTGACACGAAACAAGCAAAATGAACACTCCCAACATACCCAGGAACTGATAAAAATCTATCTGAAATTAGTAGTGCCATCAAGGTGTTGCTTGGGCTGAAGGAGTGCCTTTAAAAGCTCTCTGCAGGGAGAGTCATGACAGCTTTGTGGTGAAGTTAACCATTTTAGGCAATGGGAAGAAAGTAAGACCATTGTAGTTGTGAACAGCTGGCATACAATAGATAATTTAGGGGAAAGTGACCCTCATGTATAATTTTTAACTGAAGAACTGTCAAGCCCCATTAGTTCCAATAGGGCCTGGTAGCACTGAGGTAGGTTTATAGGGGCTTTGTATGATAAGAGTTTCCAACAGAGAAGCAAAAAAAAAAATCATTTTAAGGGAACGTTTGTGGATTCAGAATTAGTTCTTTTTTTTTTTTTTTTTTTAATCTTAGCTGCTGTTTGAGACAATGACATCTCTGCTTTTCTTTCAGAAGGGAACTCAGAAAACAGTAAAAGTGTACTTTGGAACCAGTTTAACCAATTACTGCTGCTTGAAGCAACAGCATCTCTGCTTTTCTTTTCAGAAGAGAACCCAGAAAATGGTAAAAACATATTTTGGAGCCAGTTTAGCTGTGTTCTGAGCCACATGTGCTGATAATGCTGAGGAATTCTGAGAGACATCCATTAAACGTGGAAACTGTGCTGTTAAATCTACGTCACCGCCTTGGCCAGTGAATAAAAAGGCGAGTAAAAGAGAAAGGAAAGAAAGCAGGACTCCTTAAATAAGTGCAAATAATGAAGGGTAGAACCTGAGTAGAACATAAAAAGTGAGCAAGTTAGGTAAAATAAAGCTCCGGCACCGTTTCTGCAGACATATTTTAGAGGCCAGTCCAACATTATAAACAATTGCTATAAAACCTGAAAGGTCCAGGTGTCGCTAAGTCATGTTTACTTTATGGTTTTCACTTTGCTATTTGGCAGAACTTCTGAGGCTGCACTGAGTGATGTTGCCCTTAACTTAAAGTGCTATAACTTTCTTGCCCAAACTTAAAAGAGATACTGTAAAATTATTTAGCAACTTCTTGGGCCGTAAACTCAGAGTCCTCTCCTGAGTGTCAGTCAGCCCTACTTTAAACACTGCAGTTTGATGGTGGGTGTGTGGTGGGTCTTGGGGCTGTTCATGGGAACTGGGGTTAGGAGGGGGAAGACTGAGCACATTCCTCTCCTCCTTCACACTCCTGGCAACCTTGTGCCTCCTGGATGCTTGAGGGGACAGTGGAAATGGGGAAAAAAGGAGTAAATACAGGCAAAGGTTTTGTAGAATTCTCCTTCCTTGGGGAAAGTGGTGTGGCAGGAAGGTGGTGGGTTTGGAGGACCCCTGCACTGCTGGGGTCCCACCATGCTTACCAGAGGAGATAAGGGTTGGTGGGTGACAAAATGTCAGAATGCTCTCACAGTTGAGGTCAACATGGGGTTTAAAGTAAATAAGATTAACTAATTCTGGCTTTAACGAGTTGACTTAAGGCCCATACATTAAAAAAAAAAACAACAAAAAACCCCACCCAGACTGTCAGTTAAAGAAATTATAAAAGAACCATCCTTTTAAACTCAACTCAAATAATATGACACTAAAGCCAGGAGTTATAGGCACTGCAGATTGTCCTTTACTAGACACTCTATTACATGTAGTCATTAGGCCAGCTATAAAAAGAAGGTTTAAATACTAATGTATTTTTTAATTTGTTTTATACCCTAAACAAGCAATCAATGTACATTAATAAACATAATTGTTTTTTTGGCATTTGTCCATTCATTTGGTCTACCTTGTCAGCTCCGGCAAACACATCAGCAAAATTCAGTAACCACAATACACAAGAAGGAAACACCAGTGAGGCCATCTCAAACATGCAGAATGTATTCAATTACTTTGCTACTCCACTATTGACAGACTGAAACCCCCAAAGTTGACCATAACTGTCCTCCTGTCCCTCTTAAACAATGACTTTGACAGGTTTTTGTCCACAAATACAGCTTTCGAGTGCTGTTGCAAAGAACCTTTAACGAGGTGGTAAATATGTTTACCTTTGATAAGGTGAGCTGCCTGATAAGATAAGGTGGATGGCCACTTTTCAAAAGCAAACATGAACAGAGCTCCGAGCTTTCACCCAGGAGCTGTGCTGGATTTGATCAGCATAAGGAAACGTCTACACTCTCCAGAATAGCTTCCTGAAATCAATTTGTTCCTTTTCAGTTTTAATTATAAAATACCACTCGCTAGAGAGAGATTTATTCACTCAAGAGGGTGAAACACTGGAGATGGATGTGCAAAAGGTGTTCATCTCTGTAGTCTCAGCAATTAGGGTGCAACTCTCAGTTTAACTAGGACGCTGTGGATATCTACCTCCTGGTGTGTCACCTCCTTAGCAATCCCATCCAAGAGACACCCTGCAAATGGAAAAGATCTGGAAGTATCTTGGAGGAGGAGGCTCTCAGTGGTCTGGTATGATTATCCTGAGTGCAAGTGACCAGAGAAATGCATACCAAGAAAAAGCTCCACTGGAGGCAAAATCTGTGTTGCGACCCTATAATGCCTCCTGACGTCTCTACCAGGTCCTCTCCGTAGGTGACCCCACCATAACAACCCTGGCTGGCCTGTAGGTTGTGGGCGAGGAGATGGGAGGTAACGTGGGCAGCGTCTGCGCCACAGAAATCTCTTAAAATGTCATTTGTTGGGGGAGAGGAAAACAAAATTGTTGCAAGAACAACAGAAGCTGTGAAGTCCAAAACGGGAGCCCCACTAAAGCCTTTAACGCACTAGAAAATTTATGAAAACATGAATAAAAGGTAACTTATTCAGTGTCAGCCTTACATATTTATAGTTTAAAAATTAGTCAAAGTTTATGTCCTGAGGTTTCACCTACAGGAAGCCAGATGTGTGCCTTCTGCATGTGACCTAAGACAGGCCTGAAGCAACAACTAGATAATTTCTCGCTCATACTCCACACCGTCGATCGCGGCGGCTTTCTGAGGTGAGAGAATCTGACAGCACTAACTCTCCAGGGCAGAACTTTCCAGTCAAGTGGATCAACGGACTGAAAATCTCTTATGAATAGTCATTAGGCCTTCATTACAAACCCCTCACAACCCAGTTCTCTTTTCGCAACCAAATGCCTTTTGTCATCTTCACAAGGTGCATCATTTAATTACCAATTGATTTCTTTATATATGACAACATGTCAGATAGCAAAATACAGTGTATCTCCCTTAGGGGGAGAAGTCTGTTAACTATCAGCGTGCCAGATTACTGAATTTAGCTGGAAGACAGCTATTCCCTCCACTGCGCCTTTATTTTAACTCGCTTTCCACTTTTCCAGAGGAGCAAGGCGGGGAAGAGGCAAAGACGAGGAGCAGCGCAAGGAGGGATTATTTCCCCCCATTCTGTCAGGAAATTAAAGCTGACTTCCAGCGTTTCTCACTCTGTTTTTAGGCAGGGGCACCCCATGCACGCACACATGTACGTTGGCATTGGTGGCTGTGTGCACACACAGAGCTGGGCTCAAACACGTCAAACAATTGTTCTCATTATCCCAGGAATTTACCCAGCTTCTGACTTTGCTAGCACGCTGAATCTTCCCCTTCACAACTGCAGCCTGATAATCAAGCCAGTACTGTATTAATAAGCTGAATAATAAGGGAATTTCAGAAATGTACAGGACTATTATACCGTAACAATAAAACCTCAAACTGAGTAAACCAGAGCAGCGCTGAAGGTAGGCGTCGGCAAAGAATGAAACCAGTGTTGCAGTAATGCACTCCATTGTATGGCAGTGTAAATGCCTGCTTCTTTCATACACAGAAGCTACATTACACGAGTCCGAAATGTTCTCAGAGCATCACTGTGCCTGGTTGTGATAGAACCTGGCACCAGCAAGCACTGAAAGCTGACATTATACTGTAGGATGTGCTGCAGGTGTGCAGGCCTGCGAACGTGCTCTAATTACATATTTTCCTGCAGAGCAACAATTAAGGTCGCCAAAATAATTGCCAGTTTCTTAATCCCTCTCTAACAAGACTGACATAAGGAATGGTTTATTTTTCTCTGGTTATTTTGAAAGTGTTCTCAAGATTTTGGGTCTTTTTTTCCAGTGCGCCACATAAAACTAATTCTTACGTTCAAATGTGTGATTATAGCCATTGTTGCTGCTGGGATGGGGTTTTTTTTAAGCCCAAACCTTTTCTGAATTCTAGAGTACAACTAAAATAATAAAGAAATGCTGATTGTATAACGTAGCGTGCTGTTTCAACATTTTCCCTGCAAGAAAGTACTTATTTTCCCTTTCTGCATGCATTTACTCTGTGTTTTGGGGCTCTTTTTCAAGACTACAAGCTCCAGGTCAGTGCTCAGAGCCCTCCACAGTGGCATTAGGACTGTACTATTCCAGTCAGGCAGCCAGAGAAGTACAGAGTCCCATCTGTGTCCAGGGTTCAATAAAGAATCACCTTTATTTTCATTACAACTGGCCTTATCTACTGTGGGAGACATTACAGAGGCTTCTTTCTCAGCGGCGTCAAGCACTCGACTTCAAACAATTGAAACAATTGTAGTACATGAGACAGAAAGGAGATGTCTGGTGCATCTATTTGCTAAGCTGAGGCATTTAACAGCAACCATTATACATTGTAGTTATATATAGCTCTCTTGTAGACCTTGGGAATAGTGGCCAGTATGAGTCAAACCCAGAGCTGGGATCAACAGCCACAAGTGAACTGAATTTCATCGGGAAGCACCGAATGACACGAGCCAGGAGCCCTGCATCCCTTCCCTCTGACTCTTACAGAAATGAAAACCGTTGGATAAGGCTGTGGTCTCAGCCTTCACACAGAGATCTTCTCATCTTCTAAGGCCTTAGAGCTTTAGACTCAGCTCAAGCCTTGTCTCTTATCTTGACTGAAGAGGTACCTTGAGATACCCAGTCTTTGAGGTGGCTTCTGCAGAACCTGGGTCAGACCCATCCGGTGTTTCTGAATGAAGCCTCTGGAAGGTATTTTATATAAAAACAGAGAGACATTTGTATTCAGTCATGTTAAGACAAACCTCCAATTCTGGGTTAAGCCAAAGGTTAATAGTCTGCTCTTAATTATATTTTTAAATAGTAGAACTTCTTTCCAACATTCTGACAGAGCCTTCTGTCTCTGCTCTACCTATGATCAGATCCTACTGGTGTCAGAATGACTGTTACTTAAACAGGATTAAATTTATCTGAGCAACCCCAAAGATCAAACAAAAAATGCCACACAGCCCCAGTCAAAGGATGTCCAGAGGTATGCCAGGGAGATTGGCTTGACATGCAAAATCACATTCAAACATCTAAGAATATTAGCATTAATGAACCAGGCAAGACACCCTTTGATAATTGTTGGCAATCTGAAAACTTTGCTCTGAGGATATTAAAAGTAAACTGTTATCATCTGATTGCCAGTTTTAATCCCACTGATAGAAGCTGCCACAACCTGTCAGCATTAAATATATAACAAGGGGGGGTTATGAATATAAATTCCTGCTGGGGAGCGTAGGTAGATGTCCACCTTTGCAAAGGGCATTACACGTTCACAGACTGCAGAAGTGATACTAATATCACAGACTCCTACTAAGTTACTAGTTTTACTGCTAACTCCACTACTCACTTTCTAAATTTGTCCCTCTTTCCTACACTTCTCTTGAAGTCTTCCTTCAACAGAGATGAGCTAATCAGTTGCTTAGACACCCGTCCTCACAAAGCTGTTCACATCTTTTTATGCTTCACCTGCAAAAGCCACAACAGTGGTACCCTGATACAGGAAAACATATTTTCCCTCATTGTACTTATTACTTTGCAATGGTCATTGAATCACTCTGCAAGTGAGTAAACAAAGGAAATTTAAACTTTAATGGATATTAAATTATTTGCAAATGAATCGTTTGCTGTTCTCAAAAGGGACAAATGTATTTTGTTCGCTTGAAACCTACTTAGAGAAGCTGCATGGGAATGATAAATCTCAAAGCTCAGGGTCATCCACAGCCAGGTTAAAATTTTCAGACCTGGTCATTTCATTAATACTCTATATAGAATCATACAGTGTGGCCCTCCAAGGAGTATAACTTCATTAGCAGGCACTGAATCTTCAGTCTCCAGCATATTTGCCTTGCTGGGAGATGGTTCTGTTGGCACCTGACTGGGGTTCCAGGTTGGAAAACAGCGATCTTAATGGGTCCATAGCCTGCAGGCACTGCAGACACTGGGAAAGGTCACAGCAGAAGGCAGATCAGAGCCAAAGCGTGACTGTAAGAGAGGGCCAAGTCTCACTGGTTTTATTCACGTGAGAATTGCAGTGATTTCAGCAAGGAGTACACGGCCCTGTTTACACGAAAATGCTTTGAAGGGAAATATTTTAGGTTTTGATCAAAACCTCATTTACATTCTTACAAAGAAACTGCGAAGAGTTATAAATGAGCTGCAGAGTATATTATAAAACACATTTTAAAAGTAACACATGCTCAGAGATGGATAACGTTAAAATAAAAGTAGGTGCAGTATCCAAGATGAACATTTCTCATGAGCAGAGATCACGCGAGAAGGCATTCCACAGGCATAACTTTACAGATAATCAAAGCCAAGTATTAATACACTTTATCAGTCCACCTTCTAAACAATATTTCAGTAGATTTCCTTTCACACAGTGATATTTGTAATAAATGTTCTGCCTTTGTTTTAAAGTCAGTCCGTAGAAAGATGACATCAGCTTAGCAAACAATAAAGTGCCTGTAATATTGTCTCCAGAGGGCTGTTACATTTACTTTGTAGCAGTAAAATTCAATTTTCAAAAAACACTACATGAATGATGTTAGGTTATTAACCCTATCACCACCGTAAAACATCATCATTGTGTGCAGAATGTAGGTCACTATCTAGGAGCTAGAAGTTGCTTTTTGTTAAATAATCCATTTAAGCTGCTTTTCTTTCCTATAGCTTGAGTTGTGTCCCTTCCCTTTGAAAAAAACAAACCAAAAAACAGTCTCATTTTTAATCTCAAGGCTCTGAGTAAGCGTCCTTATTACACATCTCATTTTAAGGTGTTCTTCCTTTGTTACTTTCAGATTTGGCCACACACTTTTGAAGAGCGACTCTCTGTGAATTCTTGTTATTCAGAGCTGCTCTCAAAGAGAGAGAGAGAGAAAGAAGGGGGAAATAAGTGTATCAGATCAGCCTACGCCTGTGGTGGCTCTCACAAGTTTCAGTTCAAGGAAAGAGAAGAAAATCAGCAGCTACAAATTCTGACTCATTTTGAAATTTCAGCGCGATTGAGAAGCGGCCGTTCTGATTTGGGGACTGACTGCTCAGCCCCTGCTCATGCTCAGAGCTCCTGGCTGAACCTGGTTTTCCTTAGCAAGCTCCAGGGGAAAGAAAGATCAGCGAGCAAACTGTCTGCAAGCCAACCCGTCACATGGCTCCCTATAAAGAGGATTTGCATACCTGACACAGCTATGGAAATATTCCCTGTCCGGAAGGGGCGAGAGAGAAGGACTAATAGCGCCCCGCTATCAGGATGCAAGGGGTTAACTAGTTAAACTTCTACAACCCCCCACAGTAACTTTCCAAAAGCTGACAATAAGTAAAAGAAGTGCTGGTTATCCATTTTTTAAAGGGATGGGATTGGTTTTAGAAGAAAGGGAAAGAGGATCAAACACCTCAGAGCAACAAAAGGTTGTGTCAGAGGGCCCTCAATCACAAACCTCCTTCAACAAGAGATATTCCAACCTTCCAGAGCAGTTACCCGGGCAGCACGGCTAAAAAGTTCCCTGACATGAAAAGAACAAAAACAGAAGGGACAGAGGTAGTTATTGTTATGCACACTCCTCTTTTTTTTTTTTTTTTTTTCTGGGGCTTTTTTTCTCCCCCACAAAACTTTTTGCATAAGCTGTTCGGGGGAGAAGTAATAGTGCTGCTTATTGAAAAGAAATCCCCCTCTCTTTGCATCTCCTACCTCCTAGGTTGGGAGGTATGGCCCAGCAGACTCTCAGCCTGGAACACCTGATGAATGGGGAAGGTCAGCTCCATGAATGCTTCAAAAGAGGCATCCGAAATTAATAAACATAATTATAATGTCTCCTGGTTTTCATCGCCCCCTGAACACATATTTGAATTTTTTTCTTTTTCTTCCAGACAAGTGAAGTTTTGTGCACACAAAGAATGTAAATTATTTGCATTTGCAGTGTCAGGTCTTGGAGGTATCTTAACAGCATGTAAGAATTTTCCACTTAAATGTAAATTATTAACAAGTCAGAGTTTTCATTTGTTTTATCTCCTGATGTGCAATCTAAATAAATAAATGGCACACTTTACAGTGTTCACCACCCACTTCTCTGCTCTTTCAAATACATACTTTATATACGCTACCTCTGCTGGAATAGGATGGTGGATCATCCTCTCTTTCATCATTTATCTTTGTCTCTGTGCTTCTGAGGGGTTGAGGTTGTTGTTTTTTTGCTAAAACAAATTTACCTCTAGTACTTCATCAAGTTTTCCTGTGTAATATCGCTAAGTAAACAACACAGTGGTTTATTCATAAAATATTCATATTTCAAAATGTTCCTTCCCAACCACCCCTCCTGGGTTTACCTATGTTTACAAATATGTAAGCCTTGTTAATATGCCTAGTCTGGGGAATGGTGAGTAGTGACCCTCCTTGAGGCACAGCTCTCACTGAAGAAGTGTATTATTTCAGCTGGGAGAACAGCAAAGCTCTGGGATGAGACTGATTGATTAAGACCAGATGGATGGCCACACATAGGTGTGACAAAAATAGAAACACATTGCAAACATTCCTGGCATTGTCCTCCTGTGGTCCGGGAGGTGGATGGACGCAGTGGTACCTTATCTACCTCCTGATGGGCTCCAGAATTGAAGAATGTTAATGAAAGCTAACTCTGCTTCTCCTGCCTTACAGTGACACTTATTACAATGAATCAAGCTTAAAATTGCATCTTGTAAATAAACTCTGGGTTCTCCCCCCTCCCTGACCGAAAAATGACAGCTGGCATGCCACTGGAAAGCATTTGCACACGTTTCCCTGAAATTAATTCGAAGTAAGGAGCTCAGAAAGAAAGAAAGAGAAGGAAAGAAAAAGAAAACAAACAGAGCGTACCCACATCCTCTCCTTAAAATTAAACTTTCAGAAACCACATAAAGGAGTAAGTGCAAAATGAATGACCTCTGGTTTGGAGAAGAATGTTTCATTGAAACCCTCTCAGCTTTTATGTTTATTGGCCATAAACTGACCAACCCTCTCCGCAAGGCTGTGGTTGTTCTTCACAGAAATGCCAAACCAAAGGCCTGAATCCCACTCACCTTACTGAGGTGAGGGGTCTCAAGAAAAAGGGGGATACAATGAGCAGGATTTGCCCCAGTGTGGCTGTGCCCTCCTCAGAGATGCTGTCCCTGCCTGGCCATAGCCACCTTTCATCACAGCACAGGACGTACTTCTCACACTAAGGAAAATGCCATTAACTAAACCTTCCCCCTCTCAAGGAGAGAAGCAGGAGCTGTGGGAAGGAGGTGGGAAGCAGTGCAAGACCAGGCTCCCAGGGCCACCTCACTTCTGTCCCTCCACCTGTGGTACACCACAAATGAGTTACACGGAAAGCTCCAGGCATCAGCCCTGACCCCAAGAGACATTTGAAATCACAGGAGCATCCCAAGCCTCTGTCTGGCGTGACCCTTTTCCCATGGCACAGCATGGAGCTTCGTGACAGCCGTGGAGGGAGATGGGAGAAACCAGACCCTCAGGTTTTCTGTCCCTCTCCCTAAAACTCCTGCTCGGCCCCAGCGTGAGCTTTTCATTCCTGCTCCCCTCGCATGAGCCTGAACCGATTACCTACTTGTTATAAATCTTCTCAGGTTTCACAGGCACACATTTGCCGGTAGGTTCCCAACCCGCATTTCGGGATGTCGGGCTCACAGAGACACATTCTCACACATGCAAAAGCCCTATGATGGATCAGGGGCTCCTCCATTCACCCCTCCACTTTAAGCAAAACCGTTCCTAATATACCTTTTCATACGTGAAGCATAATGAATGTACCTTTTCTTATGCATGTACAATACTGTACTTTCACCCACTGGCAAAGAAGTTCGCTAAATTACTAAGAGCGTTTAAAGAGGTGGCATTCATTGTAATATACAAAGGAATTTAAAGCACATTTACAAATGAATCGGCAGGCACGCCAACAGGAAAAACAAGTTTAAATGTAAAATTAAAAAAAAACCCCGAAAAGTGAAATTGAGGATTTCTTGAAATTATTATTATGATATGAAAATGTTTGTCCATTCTGCAGGCTGAAAACTACTTAATTTCTCTTCATCTGCAATTCAGGTGACGGTGGTTTTAAAGAAATATTCTTTTCCTTGGTTTCCTTCTCCCCTCCCCAGCTGAGTAATAAAACATAGACTGATTTAAATAAGAATCATTATGCTCAGAAGGCCTCCTCTGGCTGGAAGACTTTTGTTCCACATGTCCCATAATCTCACTCCCACATGGCTGCCATAAGGTTGATGCTGAAATCAAACTCTACTATAGAATTTGCTTTTAGACACAGCAAAAATATGTATATCAGTTTGGGGAAAGGAGTCCTATAATTTAGGTAATGGGAGAAATATACTTGGGATAGAAACCTCTTGACTTTGCTGCTCCCCTCCCTGTGTTTTCCCCTCATCCAGGTTGCTATTAGCATATGAAAAATGCTTTTAATTTTATCCATTTCTGGCCATATCTGTCACACACACAAGCGAGATAGCAGTTAGGTTTCAACTTATCTCTTCTTTACCACCTCAGCAGCAGGTTTAAAATAGATCACGCTCTTCTAGTTATTTGCAGCCAAGGTGTGTGTAACTCCCTTCCTGAGCAAAGCCTGATAAAAGAGGAGCAAGCCAGACCACGGGAGGCGGTTTGCTCCTAACTCAACCCCTAAAGTCTCTATTGTAGCATCTCACAGCTCTAGTTTCATTTGACAAGTACGACTCAGGGCAGTTCTCACTCATAACTCAGGTCACAATGTGGCAAGGCTGGAAGTTATGGCCCTATTTTTAAGCACTTTCTATGTGCTGTTGATCCGTTTCCTTAAAACTCCCACTTCCACCCCTGCCCTATGGACGGAGCGCACGCGGCACCGCGGCTCCCACGCGCCCTTTTCCAAGACAAGGCAACTTTGTTTTACACCCAGAGACACCTCCCAGCCAAACTCTATCCCCAAATTCTTCACAGGCACACGTGACACGAGGCGATCCATGGCAGAGCCCAGGGAAAGCTCTCAGCAATATGCAATCCATTTTCACACATGCTATGGATCTCATGGCGTCAGTCATACGGTCACTGCACACACAAAATATTTAAAGCCCATTCCTGATACTTTTTAAGCAAATTAAAAACTCCCATTGCCTCCCAGGCAATTAGGCTGAGGCCCTAGGACTGGCTTAAAGCAGTGAGGAGCTGAGAGCTTGCGTTTAGTGGTGTTTGGCCTGGGAATATTTGTGGCTTGGTAAAATTCTGCACACCCACTCTCCAACTTGGCTTTTTGGGACATGTTGGGGAAATGGCTATTTTTGCATGAATGTAAAAAAAAAAAAAAAAAGCATGAAATTATGCTCCATTTTAATGAAAGAGTGGTTTTGCTTGACAAAACATATGTCTCTTATTAACAGTATTAATAGAAATAGGCCTGCTTTCAAACTTGCAATGAAACGTGACAAAACCCAGGGCTGGGTTCTCAGCTGAGCTACAGGCACCTTTGCAACCCAATGCAGGCCTGCCTAACAAACCCCATCTCTTGTGAAAAAAACCCCACCTCTCTGAGCATCCCACCAGATACCTGCAAGGCAATGCCAGGAGCTCATTTTGCAGGATGCTTTTCCAGCTGGGAAATTCAGGAGATCTTCCTTGCATCACACAGCAGCGAGAATAGGTATGTATGACCTGCCTGTATGATTTTGGGGTTTTTTTTCCCTTGGGTCAGCCCAAAGAAGTCATGGGAATGGCTTTTGCTGGGGGTGCCCACTCATCTACGGTGGTTAATAATACCCAGGCAGCACTAACCTGGCTGGTATCAGCAGGACCCATGGGTGTGAAATACTCCAGGAGAAAACTCTGGAAGAGTCCAGATCAGTTCAGAGAAGAACAGCCTGCCTTGCTAGAAGTTATAAGTTGAGGAATAAAGGGCACCCTGCACTAATCAGGCAGATTAGGCCGATGAGCAAAGCACCTGAAACAACTTTTCCTCCTCCCCACCTCGCCTGAAGAGGAAAGAGCTCTCCTAAGTAAATAAACCAGCACAGTCCTTTCTCATTTTGACCATTTCTCTCCATTTTACTCAACTGCCAGGCAGACATAAGCCTTAACCCTGACAACACTCAAGTGAAAACTCCAGGGTTGGGTTTTTTTTTTCACTTGCCTGATTTCTTTATTAAAGGCTTTCTGGCTGTGCGTGGGTGTCAGGGGTGCAGTATTTCACAGATCTGTGGGGCACTGCCTCATTTTGCTCTGCATCAAGATATTAAAAGTTCCTCTTATTATAGAATGCATGAAGAAAGATGACCAACTCCAACTATACCGATAGTCTCTGGGTAGATTTATTTTATGATGATGGCAATGAAGTAGCCCCTTATATATTTTCTATTTCAGTAAAAACAAAATTTAATCACAAATTGACATATGAAACCTGCCTATTGACCTATTGATACTTCTTTTGCACTGAGCAAGAAGCCAATAACCTATTTTGAATATTACTTTTAAAAATGACATTACCTAAGAAAAAGCTAGCAGTATTACCGATAAAATATATTGTGGTGGGGCTGAAAAGTGCATGCAAAGCAAGCTGCATTATTAGAATGTTTAAATATTAATTATACCGCTGTGTAGTAAAGATGATCAACTGTGAGTGTCAACTAATTTTCTAAAAGCTGCAATGTTGGATGTCGTCTAAACTTCTATTGTTAAGCTAAAACTAAAAGCCCAGCAAGTTTAGTCTACTGGAGTGTGTTTATTTTTATTAGTTTCTGCATAATTTTTTTTAACGTAAACCAACTTTAACCCCTTTACTGTAATCTCTGCCAGTGGAACTCCAATAGCACATCATAAAATTCCTATAATTCTTCAAAGCAATGTAGCTGGAAAAGAAAAAAAAAAAAAAAACAACTATGGGCACTTTGCAACAAACGCCAACTATGAGATTCAGCCAATTAAATTTAACTCTTGCAAGCTCATTTCTCTGGCAATATATTGTAGATGTAGGTTTAGCCTGCCCTCCCACAGCCAGTTTTTTTGGGATCAGCTCCCAGCCAGGCTGCTCGGGGCTGAGCTGGCTCTATTGTGTGAAAAATCCTGCTCAGGTGGTACCTAGAGCTGGTAGGGGAGGAAGGCTGAGCGGACAGATGGGGAGGCAGATGTACAATGCTACATAAAAGTAGAAAGACTTATATTATCTTCTGTGAATGCCTTAAGTGACTGAGCGCAGGCAGCAGGCGGAGGGGTGCCGGGGCAGGGAATGAAGAGTTAACCAAAAAATGACTGTCATTTCTCTCCCTCCTAGCAGCTATTGCTCGCTCAGACTTTCAAGAGGAGCCACAAGACTCGAGCGAGAGAATCACTTTGAGATTCTTCTGCGAAGACAAAGAAATAGTGTGTGCCGAGGCTGGTAGGCTTCCTTCCGTCACTCATGGATGCTCTGCCAGGATTTCCCACCTGAGACAGATTGCGACGCATGTTCGAATCACTCATGCAGGAGAAGCAATACACAAGTTCAGTGTAAAGCCACTTTAAAAGCTCATCGGGTGCATACTTTACTTGTACAAAATACCTTATTCATGATGGAGCAGTGAGGGCCTAGGTAATTACTTGAATCAAGGTGGCCTCAGAAGTGTTTAAATCTACAAGGACACTTAGAGCATGAATAATGCAAAATAATTTGCATCTAAATTTTTTAAGTGTTCTTTATTCAAAAACTAAAATGCAGTTCCGATTAAAGTTTGATGAGTGAAAGCTGAGCACTTCATACCCACTGTGAAACGTCTCCTATTTGTGGAAATTATTTCAGACAGTGGTAAAGGGACAAAAGAGATCAAAAAAAAAAAAAAAAGTTGGTGATTAATCTGCATTTCTTTTAAGCCATCCTTATTTCATGACGTTTGGTGAGTAGGAAGTTAATTTCCGAACTTGCTGGTCTGATACCATCTACATTTCACCCCTTTAAAGCAGCCCCATCGAAAGCACAGCTCTAATTATTAAGCAAACAAAATAACTATTCTTTTGCCTTCGATGATAGCACGAAGCCGCTCGTGGCTCTGAAATTTGTCCAGTATCTCTTAGTGCAATTAATCTCGCCTCTGTCCCCATCAACCTCTTTGGAAAAGCCTTACATGCAAAAATACCCTGGCTGCCTCTCACTCTGTGCTTATAGGGCACAGGCTTGCATTTCTTCACTTGGAGCATGTTGCATCCCTTTCTTTTGAATTTGCCATTGACAGCATAAACTGCTGCGTATATCATCGGTTCAGCACTTTATTATATCGTCTCCAGTCCTATTTTAGAACGTGTTGAGCAACCCCCATAAAAATTGTTAAAGAGGAAGGAGTGAACAAGACAAATGTTGTGTAATGCGCTCGCTGAAAATTATGCTTTTCTCTGCCTGGGCTGGAGGCAGAGGAGAAAAAGGGAGAGGGGAAGCATGTCAGAAACAGCCGTTTTGGCGTGCAGACATCAGAGATCCTGTCGTTAGATGTGTTTAATTCACAATTATGTTTCCAACGCTCCAACCTGCCTGTCTCACTGGCGGGAAGGCACTGACAGAAGAGACATTCAAAGTTGGAGAGTTCTCAGATCCCCTGAGATTTCTACAGAAAAATCTGCAGGGATCTGCTCCCCAGTTTGTTCCTGCCCTCCACACCCAAAGTCTTGCTGCGGTACGAGAGCCAGACCTTCCCAAAAGCAGCCCCAGGAGCCAGAGGATGTTTTTTTCCAGCTGCTAAAACCTCAGGTCGGGAAATCTGCTGGGATCCAACAGGTTAGGCAGGCAGCAAAGTTTTAAACGCCGGCTCACTGTGAGCAGCTAAACTTAAAGGCCCCGTTGCAAAGGAAAATCATTTTCCTTCTGCAGCCCTTATAAAGAATAAAGACTTCCAATTTATTACCGGCTCGAAAGCTGGCTGCCACTTTATTGGACTTTCAGATGAGTGTGCTCGCCACGCTTTCTAAGGAGAGGATCTGCTACGTTTTTCTTGGATTTGGAACAATGCGAACATTTTTTTAACTCATTGAACAAAGATTTCCCCAGCAACAGACCCCCTGCTCAGCAGGTCACCTATCTTTGCGACAGTTTTTCTTTTCCCACGCTAACCCTAGGGCTCATTTGCATAAGGTCTCTGTTGTGACAATTAGTTTCAGGTGAGCTGATTTCTATGAGGTTTGCCCAAGACGATACACAAGCTCTGGGCCTCCCTGATCCTGGCCCTAATTGCGACTGACTGGCACCAGACACAATCACCCTCTTGATTCAGCAAATTGTCCTGCAAGTAGCTTGTTGTGACCCTGCAACGCACAAATCATATCATGTCAGCCCGGCATAGTAAACAGTGAATAAAGCAAATTCAAAAAAAAAAAAAAAAAAAAGGTTTCATAATAGCTCCTCCATCTTCTAGTCCCAGTGGACAAGATGAATACAAATTAAAGCTATATCATATCTGTGCGCTGGTGAAAGAGGTGTCTCTGCCCTGACTAACAACTTTGGTTAGCTGGGGAGTTTTCTGGGAGTAATTTTAACTTGATTTGGGGAAAAAAATAATCAGATGTTTCTTCATTCTGTCACCTGGGTAGAAATTCCCCAGGCAGCATAGCAGGGTCACTGTAAATATTTCCTAGCTCCTTGTTGTGGAAATAAGCAATATACTCCTTCATCACCTCCGAAGGTGCATGGGACAGCCATATGCACATTAGCTGGGCTCCCAGACCCCCCACTCAAGGTAAAGACAGATGCAAAAGACAATCTGACTTTTGGGAAGTTGGGACAGAACTTTTCCCAAAGAGCTCAGGGAGGAGCTGGGGGTGCAGGGAGACCTCACCCCACTTCTCCATGGCTGAGAGTCCCTCATCCCACCATAGCACTGCTTTGGGCTCAGTCCTGCCTGTTTTGGACCAGTGGCAACCCTGCAGATCAGGTATTGACTTGTCAGGCTGGGGAAACACAGAGCTTCTGAGATGGGCAGGAAAAAGGAACAAGTCATAAATCCAGGGGGACAAATGCAAAGTTAAGGAGGCTGGTGGAACACCTTTAACTGCCACGTTAATGATAACGCTTGGTCAGGAGGAAGAACTGTCCTTATCTGTGAGTAACTCCCTTTTCCTCAGTTTGACTCACAGGTTTGATGTTATTTTTTGGTATGATGATCGATTCTTTCCTACCAGAGTAGCTCTGGCTGTGACCTCCACCCCATGAGTGTGAGTCAGGAGAGATTCCCTCCCCACCTTATATATTGCTTTTTTTTTTTTTCTTTTAAGTGAAGTCTAATTTGCAAAATATTATTCACCATAGAGACAAAAGCTGCTCTCCTGCTCTAACTGGGATATGAAGGGTAAACTCAAATCCAGACAGGTATATTGAGTCCCTGACTTCAGAGAGAGACCGTGAGGACAGGATTAGACCCCTTGGACATATTTTTTGATGATCATTATGTGAATTAGATTAAGCTATTAGTTTTGGACTACTTTTAATCTCCTGGGGAAATCTGTATTTACATTTGAGTCGGGGTTTTTTTTTTTCTCTGATGCAAATTGCTTCCCCAAATAAATAGTTATGTTAAAAATCCTAGTAAAAAAACTGTTTCAAAATCCTTCACTGACCATGGCTGGCAGCCAGTGTGAGAGGTCAGCCTGCCAGCCCCAACAGTTTGCAGTTGCAGTCGAGGTAACTATATAGGCAAAAGTGCATCTGACACAGTGCATTTCTGTTAATCTGCACTCTTATCAACTGATTTAGGCAAAAAGTATTAAATGTTTATGTGCATATTGAGATAAAAGTAAGAATGAATGGAAAATCATCTCAGCTGTGAACGCCAGCTTCTATCCTGGGAAAAAAACTTCAGGGTGGGAGATCTAATTCTTCTTTACTTCTTTACTGGTGCAATTACATTGATTTAAAAGTCATTAAATCTTCTGATATTCCTGTGATCTCAGGAGTTGTTTATGATGTGGAGTTCTGTCCCAAGCATGCCTTTATGGCCAGAATTCATGTGAGGGAGGTGGGGGACACCCCCACACTGCAGGCAGGGCGGGCAGAGCAGCCACAGTCCCACCCTGGGCTCCCCCCACCTCACACTTTGTACACTTGCAGGACATTTAGGTTTGCCCTTGGACACAGAACCAGGACACTCTTGGAGCAGGACACAAGGTCAGCCCTGGGGTAGTTCTTCCAAAGGTGTGCACTGTCCTGCTGGGAAGCCCCGTGTCTCTCCTGATCCTCCCACCCAGCAAGGCACACATGAGGAAGGACAAAGTCCTGCCTGCCATGAACATCTCCATGGACAACTGCAAAGCTCACAACAGTCTTGTCACCATTTGAACCCTGCCAGGCTTTGGCTGAGTTGGAGAAACCCATTGTGCCCAGTCTGAACCACACCTACCACGCTCAGTCACAGCGGTGGCAGGACCAGGTGGGCACCCACCACTTGCCATCAGGCCAGGGCTTGGCTGTGGATCCATAACAAGAGACCTCACAAACCTCACCTTCCCCATTTTTAATGTGAGTCCCATTTTTATTCCATCCTGTGTCCCTGCTAATGCTTTTATCCCTCTCTTGTGACACAAACCATGCTTTTACACCGAAGGCAACACAGCGAGCTGATTTTGCACTTTAACCTTCAGCAACTCTGATTCTAATGCAAGGCAAAACTTTTAGATTTTTAAGTAAATAAACAGTTGATTCTGACAAAAAATGACTATTCCCTGAGGGGACATTTTTGTGAAACTGAGCCAGGTACAAAAAAAAAATGTATATTTTTTGGCTTGGTCATGAAACTGTCAAAACACAACTCTAACATGTTTTGCTGCATATGTAATTTTTTTCCCACAGCTCTTTCTGAGCAATGCTTAATTCTGAATTCTTTCTGCACCCAGCATTTGCAAAGAAGTTGGTAGATGCACAAGAAATTCAAACAAAGTTTCTGAGTGAAATAAAACAACCAGGAGAAAGAAAGAGGAGAAAAGCAAGACAAAGCCAGAGAAACTTTTTTAAACTTTCCAAATAAATTATGTTTTTGAGGTAAAATTCACCATCAGAGCTTTGGTGAGATTCAAGCAGGGAGAAGATTGTTTGCTGGCCCTGGGTACATGGGCTAAGTTTCACCTTCTGTGCTTGCACTTCATTTAATTTTAACTGCTCTCTCTCTTGCTCTCTCTCTCTCTCTCCCTCATATATATGTTTGTATATGTAAATATCAAAGTATCTTGATCATAGTTGTGATTACAAACTTCACGTTTACTAAAAACAGCTATGGCACTGTGCTTTAAAATAATAATATATTTTCCCAAGTGCCTTCACTGTTTCATCCCAGCAACTGAAACAGAGACAATCCTTTGTATGTTGAAATGTGTAATTATCATGTAGCCAAAAGGGAGGGTGTAATTTTCACATCTGATTACAAGGGAAGAGAGTAAGTGAAGCTGCCTTGGTAAAGTTACACTTGTTTACAGAGAGCAATACCTTTGATATTAAAAACTCCAAACATGTAAAATGCTGGAAAAAATCAAGATTGTCACGCACCAAAACTAAACATCAACAACAACAACAAAGCTTAAGCAATTTTTTTTGAATACCTACAAATGAAAAGTCAGTTCTTCTGCACTTGGGCTGTTCTCCTCACTTGAGATGTTTGTTAGAGATTTACAAATTGTTTGTGCACAGTGTGCTCTACTTGTTGTGTGGAAGGTTAAGAAGCTAAAGATCCGGCTTTATTTTTATAAAAAAAAAAAAAAGGGAGAACTTTTTCTGCTGTTTATAACTCTATTTGGGCAGTTTAAACTAGAGAAATGCTTTTCATACTTGACTCCACCTTCACAAAATTTACTTCTCCTAAATGTGACTGCATTTGCTTTCAAGTTTTTGTTTTTCTGGTTTTTAAAACACATGAACTCTCTCTTGTTTATCTCTTTTTATCTTTCTTTCTTTCTTTGCTGATTTACCTTCCATGAAATGAGCTTCTGCTCATGTGAAATTATTTTTTGGCCACGTAGGACAAGATGGTATCAAGGAAAGGAAGAACTGTTAGAGCTAATATCACTTACCAAGGAGATTAAAGATAAGCAGAAAGATCACACTACAGGTAGAGGGAAAAAACTACTGAAAACCCAAGAAAGATACCAGAAACTGTTTTAAATTATATGAAAGTGTGATTGTTAAAGGGTTGTTGTTGTATTTTTAGAAATCATTAAAAACTCGCTGTGCAAACCTTGCATGTCAAAGTACGACAATCTCAGGCTTTTGCTAACCAAGAAAAAGGAGGGGAATGAGAAGGAAAACCACATTTTTTTTAGTATGTGGAAAACTCATCTTTTTGTTGAAGTATAAAAAAAGAGATCATATAATTAACATGTACAACATCTATCAACAACACTATGGTAAGACTCTATTTTCTAAAGTATGCCTTTTTTCCTGTCTTAAAATTAAGTCCCTGATCCCATATCCTTGCTCTGAACATCATATCCAGGGGAAAAAAATACCTACTACAACAACTAAAGCATATGAAAAATAAAATATAATCCAGTAATAGCAGTAATTCGACTTGAGGATGCATGTAGTTACTTTAAAAGTGGTTTTGTCTTGTGCAGAAAGACATGAATGCAAGGGCTACCAAAAGCAATTTAATACCAGGTGGGGGTTGACATTAATCTTTCATGACAATAATATTGTGATGTTACAGGAGGGCAAAAACGAATACCTTCTTGCATGTAGAACCACTTCCCTAGGAGTCTGTGCCTGTCTTAAAAATGCACATATAGAATTGATGTATGGCCCCAAATTCATAATGAATGTGATTATTAAACAGTCTCCACTCGTGCAAATAATGGGACCTGTCCTCCTTCTGCTTCCCTTAGGTGTGATCCAAGCTTTCTCTGCGAGTGGTGCAGGAATGCTGTTCCTGCTGGAAGGGGCCAGGTTTGGTGAGCCCAGGCTGTGCAGAGCTGTTTTCTGCAGGATCCAGAGCCAAATTCTGTCTGTGGTTGAGAGCAGTGCCATGAAAGGCAGCAGGGCTGCACAGGGATAGATGGTGTGCCTGAGGTAGGTGCAGCTTCTGAGCAGCATTAGTGTACTTAAAACAACAAATTAATGCCTGTGGAACACTAATCAATGTTTGGTGCACTCCACATTTTTCACTGAGTTGTTAGAGTACATTTGCTTATATTTTGCACTATTTTAATTTAGCCATATTGATCAAACTGAACACTCAATAAGACCCTAGGCACCTTAGCCTTATTAAAATTAGTCAACTTGAAGTAAGTGAGCTGAGGAAGTAATGGAAACTATTCAGAGATTTAAATACAGTGCAGCCCACTTAAATAAATACCTGTTAATGAAATAAATCTGTATATGCACATATTTCCTCAGAAACAAATTATTAAGGGGGCCCTTTAGAAGAATAAAACTCAAACATATCCCTTAGTTTAAAACAGAAATATTTCTGTGTACATTTGTGTTTGCTGCGTTAAACTCGGGGAATCCATGCTGACCTTTCCCATCAAAGCAGTTATCATTCTTTAGAGTTTTACAGTGTCAAAATTTATAAAAATGTCCCTAATTAACCTGTAAGTAAACACTGTTGTGGGGTTTTGGTAGCTCTCCCATTTGAGTTTATCCCAGGAAGAGCAGAACTCAGCTGGGCAGTCACTCAGACAAGTATATCTGGGCAGCTACAGAAGTAAAATAAAAGGCATTTAACATGCAGTGGAAAAAGTAAAAGTCATACTGCCTAGTCTTTACAAATAATTTGTCTTTGTCTTCAGAAAGTTGTGTCTTTTTTTTTAAGCAGGAGTTGAGAAGCGAGATTAGAGCACCAACTCCAAGGCTTGGCTGGAGCAGGGATTTGCATACAGCTACTTTTGGCACATTTCTGGAGCTCAAAATATTGTTTTTGAAAACATTGCTATTTTTCAACAAAAATAGGAGATTAAACAACATCTTTAGCTGATTAATCCTCTCTGCTCTCTGAGGGGGTGACCTATGATAGTTATTATTTTAGCCAGGGAAAAAAATTCCACCACGCAGCAAACTCTTCCTGCAGTACCTACAAATGAATTAAGCTAAAAACTGGGTAGAGGATCTGTGGAGGTTTCCCGACCTCCTTGCATCAGGGGCTGCCTTTGGAGGGCTTTGTATATTCATTTTTTTTCCCCTAGTCCAATAAAAGATATTAGCTTTCTTCCCTAAGCAAAATCCCCCTCATGAATCAGGCCCTACACTTGCAACTAGTGTGATATTGCTGGCCAGGTTTCACCCCAGTAAAATTCTAATCTATACTTTGTCTTGCAGAATTAAGAAGAAAATGCATATCAGCAGAATCTCCTCTCTACTTTATTTCATTTATAAATTACGAGAATGATGCTATTATATATTATTAATTTCTGCTGTTCTCCAACTTGGCTGCAGCAGTGAGCTGCGGATGTTGGAACGGTGTAATTATGTTCTAGTAGGGCAGCCATCCGTTTCCTTTCAAAAATTTACAGGATTCTTAATCATGCTGCTCATTTGGGTGCGCAGTAGCGAGGATGGCGAAACACAAACAGGGCACGTTCGTTTACACAGGAACACCTGCTTAGCATGATAGCAGATGTCAGTCAGCAAGCAGAACACAAAAGAAAAATATCAACAACAGCAAACTAGAAGCATTTTTAACTCAGTACAGAGATCTCTTGTCTGGGGGGAAGCCAAAGGAAGGGGATGAGCCTTTGCAGGTCAAAGCAGAGGCACAGTGACGATTTGGAAAGTTTCAGACAATGTTCCCCTGGGACTGGGTCAACAAATCCAAGACAAACTGCTCACTGGATGATGGGATATTTAACAATTTCTCCATCTAGGGGATCACTTTTGCCAGCTTGGTGCTAAGCAACTTGAAAGGCTCATCACAAATCTATGGAATATTTGATAACTACAGTGAAGTAGTTGAGAGGAGCAAAATCCACAGAACTACTGCTCCGCGTGGAGGGGTGAGCCAGCATTCCCACTGCAACCGCTCATTCTCAAGGCTTTAACTTTAAATGTTTCATCCCGGGCTGCCTCTTGGCTCTCCCATCTCAAATTGAGAGCGTTTCTCTTTTGTGCATATTTTATGAAATGGAAAGATGTCAGCGGAGCAGCAAAAGTTCAGCGATTCTCTCCCATGCAGCACTCCAGCCCAGGAGCGGCCGCACCTCTCCCAGGAAGGCGTCGGGAGCACGGAGCGCAAGCGGAGCTGTGGCAGGCAGGTATTAACAATCCCCCTCCGTGGCATAGGCAGTAAGTACTCTTCCCCAGCATTGTTAGTATTCAGAGCAAGTCAACTCGCGTGGGTCCGTGCATTAAGGGCTCCCTAAGTATGCATTGACTTGATCCCCAGTAATGGCTTCTAAGGAGCCGTTATGTAGTGCCGTGTCAATGATCCATGCATTGAGGACTCCCTGAGTACGCATTGACACGATAGACCGGAACGGCTCCCAAGAAGTCGTTACGGTCTATCATGCCAATGATCTGCGGATATTGGCAGTGCCTCCTGCACTTCTACAGAGCCTGTAAAATCTCTGAAGAAGCTGTTATGATCTCGGCGGAAGGACCATCAATCAGGTCGATGGCAGGGTTGAGCTTTGCTGTTTTTCCACCCTATCGTTGGGAGACCTTGTCCTGCTTCTAGAGTTTGATTCAAAGAACAGACAAAATGTAAAGGCTGCCCACCCACAGAGTGGCTCAGGGACTGTGCAGAGGTAACCAGGATCGTAATATGACCTCTGGTTTTATTCGGTTTAGGTTTTTAGTTCCAGCTGGCTCCAGCTGGGAGGCCTTGACCAAGTCTCTTCAACTCTTCCTACCTTTGTTTGCTCTTCTCTAACAGGCATGGAAAGTGATGACATCCTTTGAGTGAAGATTGCAGTGGGGTTTGGAAAATGTGAATTTAGAGTCGTTACAACTAAGGCTTTTGTGAACATCTCATTACTGGTGGAGGCTGCCAAGATGAACAAGGTGTGTACATACCATCACACAATGGTTTGGGTTGGAAGGGACCTTAAAGATCATTGAGTTGCAACTTCCTGCCATGGGCAGGAACATCTTTTACTAGACCAGGTTGCTCCAAGCTCTGTCCAACATCACGCCTTGTACACTCAAGCATGCAAAGCTACACTGAAAGGAAGTCTTACTTCTAAAGTTTTATAAACTCCTTTCTATTGAGTTTGTATAGTTTCTATCTACTCAGTTTCTGTGTATTCACATAAGTTCTGAGAATCGCTGCTTGGCAGAAGGTCATCTGTATTTTCTATGATGCCAAAACTTTCTATGAAAACACTGTGAACCTCTTTTTCCATGTCTTCTTTAGGACATGAATATTTTTAAAAAATGTTTTATAGGCACATCATTGCACAATGAAGTTTTAATTCATGCTAAGTCTATGACCACAAAACACTGCTTAACCAGCTGGTATTGTTTGTGTCTACTTTTCCATACTCTTTCAGGGAAATCTTGACTTTTTATTCTTTCCTATTCACTTCATACTTCTGTTGAGGGCAGATGGAGCTATAGGAGAATATAAGTATATAGAATACTTTACCTACTTTATACATTGTTTAGAACTACATGATCTTCCAACCCAAATCATTTGATGATCTGATGATTCTCTGATGATAATAAGCCCATTTATGGGTATGATCCCACGTAACTTAATTGACATCTACATGTTTAAATGTTAGCAGACCACTAGAGAAAGACTGAAACCATACCTTGTGGAAAGCAGAGATCCTCAAGCAAGAAAAAGTGGAATTACTGTGCAGGTTGGAGCACCATAGAGAGACCTTGTCTGTAGCCAAGCTGGCCTGAAAAGTGTGAGCTCAAAGAAAAAGAAGATGTACAAAAGGAGATGGAGGAACATTTTAGAAGATCAGAGAAGGCCATGATAAAGGAGAAACCGAGAAGGCAGAGAAGTCTCAGGGAGTAGTGGTAATTAATCCTAGGTACTTCTTTTTTTGGACTTGAAAACTCAAGTATTTTTAAGTGTATTTCCAGATGTGTGGAAGCCCTAGAGTAGTTCAGAGACAATCTGTGATTGTTTTGACAGTGTTAGTGATAATTTTGTAGTTGCAGAGTAGCTGTAGCCATCGGGTCCACAACAACATCACCAGCAAACAGGAGAGAAGACAACATGATATCTACTGAAAGCTTGAGATGTGATTTTACCGACACAGCCCTCACTTCTTTCCTTTCAGGTAGAGGAGTGTACAACGTACAAGTGACAATTTTTCCTTGGATAACCTGCTCTCCAAAGAGAGAGAATGCATCTTTGGGATTTAGAGCCTCTTTGGGGTGGTCGTGAGAGCCTATGGGCACCAACCACCACCGCAACCCAAATTCCATCCAACATCTCCCTCCCTGCTTCACACTGCGAATTTGTGGGAAAATTTGCATTTCCAAATCTGGACACCTTAAGATTGCTGTCCTCTGGAAAAAAAAAAAAAAAACAAAACTAAGCTTTTCACTAAATTTAATCATCTGGGGGTTTAAACTCTACTGAGAAGGAAGAGAAGATATCATTTTACAGTGATTCAGACCATATTTCACGTGTGGTATTTAATGGATGCTTTCAGGTGTCTCATGTTATAAGGTTGCCCCTGCAACATGTGCTGAACCCTCAACGTAAAACCTCAAATATTTTTTTCAACCTCTGGGATAGGAGCAGGCATTCACCTCCTTCCATGTGTATATTTATTAGTAAGAATTTTGCACGGTATAATTGAAGCCTGGCAGCTTTTACCAATCGAGGCTTAAGAGGAAAACTAACACAATGTACTGTTTTGTGTCTTTTTTTTTTTGCCCATGCAGACTGGTCACTGAAAAGGTGCAAAGCGCTGCTAAAAGTACATTTTCTGAAATTCAAAGCCTTTTAAGAAAGGTACACAATGCAAGAATACGCAGCTGCAATTTTAAAAAGGCTACTGCTCCTTTAATGCCCAGCTGGTCCTGAGATGTAATAAAATTGACATATTGATTCCTTTGAATTTACAAATGCCTGTTTCATAAACTCCATCTCCAAAGCCTAGGCATCTTTAGAGCACTGTCATTTTTTTCTCCAAATGGATCAATTATGTGCCCACGTAATCCTGTTACCTGTGAAATCCATGCATACTTCTCCCATTTGCTGCAGTTCCCAGGCGGACAAACTTGCATTATGTACGCATAAACAAACAGAGCATTTTCCTGATATTAGGGATTGTTTTCAAAGTGAAAAGCAATCTCCTGGGTCCTTTACTAAAAAAAAAAACCATACACAGTGCGGTGTTCCTCCAAGTAACCTCACTGCACTATATGTATAATTATTACACAACACAGCAAATCATTAAAAAAACATTGAGTCCCGCTACCTCAAATGCTTCAAGTGCAAAAAGGCACCAGGACCTAGCAGCCAGCCCTCATTCTCCTGGTGAATCAAACTTTCCCATTTCTTTCTCAGCTTCTTTATTTGATAATTATTGCCATATCTATAAGGAAATCACGTTCATCAGAGGCGTTTCTGCATGACTTAAATATTGGAAAGGTACCCAAAGCTGCAAACTTTGCTGTGGAAATTTGGGGCTTTTTTATTTTATTTCTAGGATAATTCATCTTTTCATCGTGCTGAGCACCTTTCCATCATTTACACACACACACAGAGAGTCAAGCAGGCATTAACCTGCAAACCCACCACTTATGCATATAAATGCATCACACATACAACTATTCCCATATCCTGTGGCATATTATTTGTATGAATATATACCACGCACATAAACACATTTATACACACACACACCCCATGCACAGCTCTCAAACATAAGCAGACAAAAAGAGAATAAATGTGTTTTTCTCTGTATATGAATCGTTTATAAAGTACCGTGTACATACATAGATATGAATTCTTGTTTCATTCTTTCAGGCTGTGCTGTATCTGATTTTCTACACTTCACTGGGCAACCAGCAGTTCAGTTACACTACACTTGCCCTGTACAATTTGTCTCTAAAAGGTTCCCAAAATTATGAAACATCCTGTCTGCTGCATGACCTGCTCACCGCAGTGCCTCAGTCCGAGGTGCATCCACACATATAGAGAGGATGGCACAGAAAAAATTTAGTATATATATATATATATGTTTGATTCTTGGAGCCCATACAAGTGGCCCAATACACCCCTGCCATTGTGCAGGAGTGGGTTTTAAAGATAAATGGCTGCATGTTAACCAGATTTGACATGCTGCACAAAAGCAGCCACCTTTGGTCCCATGACACAGCCAAACAGAAAAAACAACAAGCAATCCTGGCAAAAGATGTCCAACGTGAATAAAAGACCAACAATTTGTCACATAGTCGTTACAAAATGTTCCAGGCTTTGGGGCTTGCCATGGGACAGCAGTGATAAGACGACCATAGAAAAACGAAGGCTGGGGGTGCTGGGGTGTTGGAAGAGTTAAAACTCGAGGAAAGTTCCAGTAGTTCCAAAGGGGAAACAAAGAGGATATTTTCATTTGGCTCTTTCCGAAGACACACACACATCAAAAAAAAAAAAAAAAGAAAAGAAAAAAAAAGCTGTAATTAATTAAATCAAGAAGCTCAGTTGTTTTGAGAAGTGATTGAAATCTGACATGCAAAGTAGAAATATTTATGTTTACTTTCTATTTTAGGAATCTGCGAAGCTACTTTTCCTTCGCTGCACTTCCCCATCACTACAATGGCCAACGCTCAGTTTATCCAGTAGTAAGCACTGCCTGTTCGGGGCCAAATCCTGCTCATGTTTCTCATGGCATCTGGTCTTTCCTCATGGGAACAGGCCCAGAAAACTCCAAAGATGGGGCTGGGGTGGAGCACTGGCATGTGGCAGCAGAGCATTACCTGAGTTCCTGCTTTCCTTTGAGCTCACATAAGACAGAAAAGAAAAAGATGAAACTAAGGCTTTATTTGATGATCCTGAATTTCCAAACCAGCTTGATCCTGCAGTTTTCCACTAAAACCAGCCATGGGCATCAAACCTGACTTTGCTGTTCCGTGTCCCCCCAGAGTCACCCAGGTACCCCCACTGACTGCAGTCGGGTCAGGATTTACACCTATGGCAGTCCACTGGGATTTTGATGTATTTTTAGAGCCCCTATACCAAAATAAGGAGCTCAAATGCACCAGTGCAGCTGCTTGCTAAGCTCCACATAACGGAGCTCACATTGTAAAATACCTTTCAGTCAATAATCATCATTGCTTCAGTGATTACCCTTCGCTTCTTTATATTCAGTGGCAGAAAACTGGTTGGGGGGGCAGTTAAAAGCAGTATCATCCTCTAAATTAGGATAACCAGTTGTATAATAAACTCTGAGATTCTGGTTATTAGGAACATACATTTGTAATTTTCTCAGACAAATTCCTTGGCATCCGCTCGCCCTCTCTGACAAAACAACGAATGATATTTGCTCTTCCTCAGTCCCAGAGAACGGCAGAGTGCTTTGGAGATATTAAGCTCTGCAAAAGCCCTGTGAATGAGTTCAGCAGTATTTCCCTGTCTCATAGACAGGGAAAATGAGCACGGTGAGGTTAATTGACTTGCTGGAGAGCACTTGATGCTGCACTCACCTTCCCCAGCTTGGCCAGCGCGGGGCCGGGGCCAGGAGAGCATCCCACCACATATCTGCCTGCATCCTCTGCCCAGCCAGGCTGCAGCCTCCTCACAGCATCCCAGCAGTCCAGCATGGACCAGCACGATGTGGCCTTCCCCATGTCCCTTCATGGGCCTAATCCCTTCGCAGGGGTTTTTGTTGAGTAAATTAAATAGTATCAAAATTGCCTCTGAAGTGCACAGGGCTTATCAAAAGGAAAAAAAAAAAAAAAAAACGCAACCAAGTGTCAGCCAGAAGAAAAGTTCATTATTATATGTCAAGGAAAAATTAATAGAAAGGGCTTCAATAGTTAAATTACATGGATAGATCAGGCTTTCTGCAGGAAGACCAGCTTGCTTTAATTAAAGCATGCAGAACATGCAGAACAGAATTCAAAAGCCACTGTGTGCGTGTTTTACAGGAACCTGACACCAACACCTGTAAGTCCCTGCTCAAAAACTCCAACTCCTTTCCCATATTCCAGCCCAGCAATCCACGTTATCAAAAGTCTGAGTTATTTTTAAATGGATGGGGGATAACTAAGCCGTGGCTCTCGCTGGAGTCGAGCAGGGGGACGAGGACTGTTCAAATCATGGAAATGTCAGTTCCAGCAATGTGTGCCTTGGATTATTTTTTTTTTTGGCTGTCAAGAAGATTTTAAATCTTTAATATCTGTTTGTTGTCAGGTTTGCCTCCAGCTTTTTGTATCTGCAGGTTGTATTTTTTTGTTGTTGTTAGGAATTAGCATTTCTCATTTGCTAGCTGAAAGTTTAGGAGAAAGCACCAAAATGCCGATAAACAAAGTTCATCTCAGGGAAAATCTCTGTATGCATAACCTAGTTAACAATTCTTTCATGGTTGCAGGATGAAATTTGAAATGCATGTTGAAAAAGAGAGTTCCTACAGAAAGCATCAGTACTACCGAGGCTTTTTGAGTGCGCTGTACTAATTTTAAACGAGAAATCATTATGATTTCCATGTCGTATTAGCATCTCTTTTATTTCGTGGTATCTCTGCTGCACTATTTCAACTCGCTGCAGGTTGCTGTTACTTTTTTTTGATACCACATCATTTAAACACACACCAGAGCTGAAGACATTCAGGATTACCGGGGACTTAAATCAACGTTTTTGGCCTTTGTAAAGGATCTTAGCCAAACATTTGGTGTAGTTAAACTCCAACTGATGCCACGACACACAGAATATCACTCCCCAAAAAGTGCAGAACTGATGCATTGTGCCATCTCTGGCAGCGTTTGTTCAGCATTTGCTGTGACTGGGGAGGAAGAAAGATACGGAATGCACGGATTGATTTTCAAATTACCTCAATATTTTGAAAACATTTTCACCTGCATGCTGAGAATGCTAAGAATAGGCAGGAAGGCAATTGTGCATTTGCACAGCCTCCACTGCATTCATTTATAAATTACCTCATCACTGACTGAAATTAACACTGATTCTTACAGGCAATTTCTCAATTTCCAATGCTAATTACATTTTTTTTACTTTTAAATTCTGTACCACCTGTTTTGGGCAAGACATCTTAGGCAGCGCGACCGCATTTAATCACAATTTTAATTAACCGCCCTGTAGATGTGAAAAAGAAGCAATTATAATGTAGATGAATGATGATTTTTCTGCATTAAATTGTTTTGTTTCCCTGGTATGTTGATTGTAACACAGCACACAAATACAGTAACTGTACAATTTTTTTCTATTGTAATTTAGTAATTGTTTTTGGAAAACCAGTTTGGGAATGAGTGACTTCATCTGTTTACAAATTGATTGATACTGTTAACTCACTGATTGCTGCAGCATACATTTTGTATTGCACAGCCTAGCATAAAATATAATTAGGCATGCACAGACTTTGCAGCACCATTTTGGAATCTGAAAATCAACTGTAACCGAAGTGTGCTTTCCTTGAGCATCCTCGTATCAGCCGGGGCTGATGATACGATAATCAACAAACAATGGGCTTTTCCCATCCCGCCGCTGGTAGGAACCCTTGGTTTTAATCTGATAGTCTCACGGTGTAAGGGTTAGAGGGGTGTTTTTTTCAGCATGTGCTTTGCCAGGCCTGGGAGCTGAGGGTTGGCAAGTCTGCAGCTTGCCCAACTCCCTCAGATCGCTATCGGGAAGGAGCAGGCGAGTGATGGAAAGAAACAATGATGGCAAAAAGAGCCGCGGTTCACAAAACGCGGGGATCGTTCCTGACACGCGTGTGCTGTGGCACCGGCTATCTCCAGCTACACATTACAGGGAAAAAAGATCTCAATCTGACTCATGGCTGGCAGACACAGATCGGCCAAGTTATATATATATCCCTACAGAGAAGTGCGAGACCGTTCCCATTGGAGGCAAAGCCTGCCGGCTTTCCCAGAGAGCGAGGTCGCACCGGANAGAAGTCTCCACCAAGCAGGACTTGCCAAGAAGTGAGACACCACAACAGCCTCTGTGAGACCACATCCCAACCAGACCAGCGATGTCACCCGCAGTGCACTGAGACCAGGACAGGGACAAGGCAGACCTGGGACTGTCTCCATGGGAGCACAGGGGTCACTGTGATTTGGAGGCAACTTGGGGGGCTCCTGGTCTCATCTGCTGGCCTGCTCGCTTTATAAATATTTGTTAAGAGGGCAGGACATAAAGTCTACTGTTCAGTAGGTGATTTTTGTAAGAATCCAGCTATCCATACATAAAAGGGTCTATTATCTCACTGTGGAAGAGATTTACATGCGTAACTCCCATTAACTCTTGTGGGACTTAGGCACGTAAATCTCTTGTGCATCTAGAGAAGAATAGACCACATAAGGTCTTGTGATCTATACTGCTAGTAGGTTTAAGTCCCTTTCATTTATAAAGCTATACAAAAATTAACCATTAAAGCTTATTCTGTGCAAGCTGTCCCCCTACATATATCACCCAGCTCTGTGTTTGAAGTACTCGGTGTAAACGCGCGCTGAGGAAAGATACCGGAGCGAGAGAGCCCATTCATTTCAGTTAGTAAAACTGTCATCCCTGAAAGGAAGCAGACTGAGGGCAGGTAGAAAAATAGTACAGGTTTTGCTGAGCAGATTCAATTTCAGATTTAGGCTCTAGACTGCACTGTTTGGAGAAGGAATACTTTCATTTTGCTGAGCGCTCCCTCCGCCCCCTCCTTCCCTCTCTCCCATCCCTCCTCACTGCCCTTGAGTAAAGCCCCGTGCCCTGGACCGAAGGACCCTGAAAGGCTGGGGCGATACAATTTTTGCACAGTCCAACTAAGATGCTGCATCTACTAAGGAGAAGGAAATAAATCTTTTATTCCATAAACTTGTTTAAGCTGAAATGTTCATTGGTAAGCCTGTAAAAGTGGGAACATCTGTTCTCCTGCTGGGATTTGATGTCTCACCACAAACCTTTCCATAAGCACTTTGTCTCTGGTAGGAGACAAAGAGGAAAATACCTGATCCCTGGCCTCAGTTGGGCAGCTCCTTCTATCTTCACTCACTGACCTACTGAGCATTCCTCCCAGCAACGAGCTGCTTCCCAGGGCTACCTCCACCATGGAAGCTGCCTAACTAATCTCTTAGCAAACACTTGCAGCAAACCTGAAGGGAGTTTAAAAAGGCGACGAAGAAGGGGAGGAAAAAACCCAAAACTTTCTCCAGATAAAGCCTGCAGCATCTCTAAGAGAAGAGAACCAAGCCTAAATATAGCTCCACATGCTCACATTTTCTCTTGATGAACTGCTGAGATACAAAGTTGTGGCCACCTAATGAACATAGAGATATGTATTCTAATCTTAATCAGGTTTCCTGCTCCCTTCCACTAGCCTGCCAGAACCAGCTGTCTTTCTGCCTGTCAATAGTCCTCTGACTATGCTTACAGGTATTTGCAAGACACTGCTTTTATCCCAGCAACACCACTGGGATGATATGGCACTGGAAAAGTCCATCCTGCGCCCGGCCTGCACACGGGGTAACCTCTCCTTAGGAGCTTATAAGAAAATCCACTGTTGAAATAAATAACAACTCTCAACAAATGATCAAAGAAGAAATAAATCTTTTACCCTTCTAAGACTTTTTAAAACTGAAATCCCATTTTTTAACTGGATAACAGTTAAGAGGCTACCGGCCACCTATTTTTCTGGGAGCTACGTTTTAAGCGTTTGCCACATGGATGTTGGGCAGACAAATGAATCTGTGGTTCTTGGGAGCAAAAGCTTTTAAAATAAAGTTTGTGTGTAGTATAAGAAAACATATTGTTTGGAATTTAAGTTCTAATATCTAGGACTAAACAGAGCATTAAATCAAGCAAAACTGTGACAAGGCCAATATGCACATGGATGATGCCAGCGAGGCATCTCCAGCCCTTTGTTCACAGCTTAACAAAACTGTGCCGTCACACCACTTTAGCTCAACAGTGCCTGTCGAATGGGCATCAGCAGATCAGCCAATGCCTGTCACACACACAGCTGAAAAACTGTTTGAAAGCAAGGCTTACTTTAGCACAAGTCTGGTAGGAAAAGTGAGAGGGATTTTTAATCATCTGGTAAAGACTACAGATATATATTTAGGGAGAAAAATATATATATTGTCAGCTTTCTTCTTCTCAGGAAAGTAACACAGTTTTTGCTCTTTTTCACCTCTAAGGAGGGAATGGGTCTTGGTGGTGTTGCCTGTCCCTTGGTGTGCTGCTCCTTTCCATGCTAAATCAGATTTGGAATTATTTTCAAATAAGTAAAATTCTTTCAGGGTGGGAGGTGTGTCACAGGGAAAGATCCCGATTTGTCCAAAAATCTATTAAAAATTAATTTTCGCATTGTCCTGCTTGGAGATCCCCTCCTTCTCATGACAGAGGATAAATGAAATAACGTATTCAAGGAAATGTTTGTTTTGATTCTAATGCAATTATCTTTGCAGATGAACGTCTCTCTTTTGTTCTTTTTTTTTTTTTTTTTTTTAGCTGATCAAAATATGTTTTCATTGGTATTAACAACCCTCCCCGTCACTTTTCTGAACAGTCCTAGTGCAAAACACTACATCGTTCCGCAAAGAACCGCAGCAAAATAAGCTTGTTAGCGCCAGCAACTTCAGCTCGGCACTTCTCTCTTTTTCCCAACACTTTTTCCCCCCAATTTATGGAGGTTTTGACACACACCCCCTCCCCAGCCGGCCTCCCCGCGGCACCGGGGCGGGCTCCCAGCGCTCGGCCCCTCGGCGGCGGCTCAGGGTGGGACTGGGGGGCCGGGGGTGACCGGGGGGGGCCGGGGGGAGCGGGGGCACAGCCTGAGCCCTCTCCCCCTGCCTGCCCGCCGCTGCTGTCAGCTCGCTGCCTGCACTTTAGCTGTCTCTTTCCCAGTCCCTACCCTGTCAGTTTCTGGGCTGCCAATTTCAACTTGAAGCTTGACTGGGCTGATTTGATGCAAATACCTCCAGGGAAAACCCTGAAACTGATGAACAGTTATGTCAAGTCGATTTTGCACCATCGGGAAAAGGTAACCTCTGCGAGAAAAAAAAACAACAAGGTTAAAGAGACAAGGGCTTTTCACGTGTAATACCACTGCTGCACATCTCGTTCACTGTTTACCATCCCTCAGAAATTGTAACTGTCAGAATTAGTCCTAATTGCAGATGCGAAAGCTGCCATTATAATAAAAACAGAGGCAGTGCAGGCATTAAATGTAGCAGCCTAATTTGTGAGACTACTGAAAAGGTAGAGTAAATGAATATTTCATTACTTTAATTACCAGGGACTACTCTTTTCTTGCTGTCTTATGATAAGTGTTGCTGTAACTAGCAACAGCAAACATCCACTAAAACATAAAGTGCAATAATAGTACTGCTGTCAGGATCGCTGCTTTAAAATACGAGCGGGAGGGGGGAAGGGGGAAATATAATGGTTTATCTATTTCTTAGAGATCCGCAGGAATAGGAGATGGAAACTCGTTTAACGTCAAAAAACAAAGAGGCGAGTAAACAGGTTTTAGTCAAAGAAAATAATGACCCGGGGGGGGGGGGGGGGGGGGGGGGGGGGGCGGTGGGGGGGGAGTTGAGGACACAGCTGAAACCCCAGAGCCAGGAGGAGCGCAAGCAGCGCCGAGCCGCTTCCCCTCCGCTCCCTCCCTCCTGGGAACGAAGTTTGGGGCTGCGCCGCCGCGGGAGCCCGGCCGGGGCCGAGGGGGGACAGGGGGGCCCAGCATCCCGGGAGCGGCATCTCGGGAGGGGTTCGCACCTCGGCCCGGAGCGCTTCTCTCGGCAGCGCCGGGACCGCGGGGGTGTGTGCCCCGTCCCCCGCCCCACCGAGGCGGTTCACACCTCTGCCCCGGAGCCGGAGCGGGGGGGCGCGGCGGCTCCGCTCGCCCCCGCCCCAGCGCAGCGCCACAGCGGGCGCGCCTCCAGCCCGCTCGGCGCGGCACAGCCGGGGGGCGGAGGGGGGGGATGCTCCCTGGAGGTGGCGGCTGTCGGTCTGGGCACCGCCGAGCCCCCCCACCTGCGGGGCGGGCGCGGGGGTCCCCGGGCTGCTCCGGAGGAGGGGGGTCCCGGGGGAAGTGATCCGCAGCATCCCGGCTTGGGGCGGGGGGACTGTGAGCCGGGCGCCCGCCCGCGGCTGCCGGGGACGCCCTGCCCGGGGGGAGTCTCCCCGCTCCGCCCCGGGGCCGCCCCGGGCCCCGCTGCCCCGCACTGCGCCCGCACGTCGGGGCCGCTGCCGGCCCGGCCGCGGCTGCAGCCCCGCCGCTCGCAACAGCCGCTCCCGACAGACCCGGGGAAATTTGTCAACAATTCGCAACCACGCTGGTAATTACATTCCTGGAATCCGCAGCGATAGATGTAAAGATAAGGGAGCTGCCACGACTTTCCGCTTGGAATAATCTGTTTGCAGCGACCTATTCCTCTTCCTAGCCCTTCCTAATCATATTCCCCCGCTACGCCTCTTGCGCCTTCTGCCACTGGGCTCTCCAGAAATATACGTGACGAGTCGCTGTGCCTCACTCCTGTCCGAGGAGGCACCAGCTCCCGTCTCGCCTTTGTGTCCCCATCCCTCCGACCCAACTTTCCTGTCAAAGACCCGAAAAATATGCAAGGCTTGCACTGCCCCTGAGAAGCAGGACAAAGTTTAACTTCTCTGTTGGCAGTCGGAGAATAACTCCCAGGCAGGATTCAAGCAAAAGATCTGATTTGCTGAATTCTGCTCTTTGATTTGTATTTGTATGTTATTGCTACTGCTAAGGTTGTTGCCAACCTCAATTAGATCACAAATGAGATCAGTTTAATTCAACTCCCAAACTGTGACCTGACCATGGTCTGAAAGTATTCAAAAACGCATTTTAAGCCTTCCTTTGATTTCAAAAGGAATACTGCATGCTTGGTCATTCATACAAATAACATAAAACGTAATTATGGGATGATTTGGCAGATGACATTCCTGCCAAACGACGCTCCATGCCAGAGCCTGTAATGCTGTGGCTGCTGTCCTGGTGCTCGAGAGCACAGCACCCTTGTGTAAGGTGGGAGTAATGGGGTGTGTGCGATGTGGAGGTGTTTAAATGCACTTGGGGAGGCAAATGCAACAGCAACAACCACGCCACCATTAAACCCCCCAAGTCAGAAACTGCTGTATCACTTGGAAGGGAAGCGGATCTGCACTATCAAATCTCCAGGAGGCTGTGACAAAGGGAGCTTGCAGCTTGACACACGGGTAACAACATAGCAAACACCTTTAATTCTGTCATGTCTCATACCCTTTGCTTTCTCACACATTTGTGGCTGCTCTAGCATTGACACCTACACTTAAAAAAAAAAAAAAAAGAAACTAAGGAAAAAAGAACCCCTGACAACAAAAATCCTCAAATGAAGTAATCTTATTCCAGCTAAAAAAAGAAACACCTGGAAAGTTATTCTTCTGCCCAGCAAAAATAAATCACTTATTAGCTCCTGCTTCTAGCACCTCAGAAAAGAGCAGAAAGCAGCCAAAAAAAAAGTTCACTTTTGGGAATGAGAAGCTCCCGGAAAGCTGTTGGCTTTCCTTGGAGCCTGGGAGCTCACGGGAAGCCACTCGTACAGGTTTGCCGGCTTAACTTCTCAGCTATTCTGCTGCTTGAATGCGAATCCTAAATTGACCTTCCTGCCTTAGCAGCGCTTGGGAACGTTCCTAGAGAGGGTTTGGATGATGTTACATGTGAGGGGGTAGGTACAGAGCGTGCCTGTGTGCAGGCACACACACAGGTAAACCCTCCCTGCTGGAGCAGCCCTCTCCTGTCCATGCCTCCAGCTCTCCCCAGCCCTGCCTCTGATGGATGGATCCTGAAAGCTTCAGCTGCCACCAAGCCAGAGATGTGTCAGGCTGAGTGGCTGCTGTGGCTTCAGCAGTGCCACCTCCTCGCTTGTCCCCCCCAAACACCCCAGTGCCCCCAGTCCAGGCCCAGTACCTGCAGGGCCTGGGCCGGGCAGGGCCCCCGAGTGCACAAGGAGTTAAGGTTCTTTCCAGCATTACTGGGTAGGTTAATATCACAGCTGCTTGGTAAAGCATTATCCAGCACCTCACTTAACAAAAGCCTGCTTTTGCAAACAGACTCCTACTTTTCCCCAAGTGTCCAAAGGTGTTTACTGAAGTAAATCTGCCTAAATCCTCCATTGCTTGGGTCATGGGGGTGGTTAGGAGGGTGGAAGGTGTAGAGATAATCTCTTTTTGTAAATTCTGTAAATCTTCTGGGAAAAAATCAGGAATCTGTGTCACATGCCTCTGTTCAACTGGTAACATCTCGGTTAGTGTGCTCCTTATGAGTGAAATCTGCCATAGCAGCTGCAGGAAAATAAGACATCCCTCC
>JACBWW010000013.1:3234854-3264168 GCA_020086605.1 Lanius collurio | reverse complement strand
CCGGATCCCCTGCCCCCGGGCTGGATCCCTGCCGGTTCTCCCATCCCCGGGCGGGATCCTGGCCGTGCCCCCCCGCCGGGGTCCCCCCGCTCGCCCGCCCGCCCGCGGAGCCGGCCAGGGCCACATCCTGCCCTGCACCGTCCCGCTTCGGGCTCTCGCCTCTTGCGGTGGGGAAAACTTACCCTAACATAAAGCCTAGAAACTAAACTCTGTTCGGGCGCTGCAAATAAGCTCCTGGCTTGTTTTGGTGCGGTTTTATTTTTATCCTTAACGCGTTTCTTTTGGGGCTTTTTTCCCCCGTCCTCCCTTTAATTTCAGCACTTATCCAGGTTATTTGAATAGTCAGCTAAATCTGATGAAAAAAAAATCAACCAAACGTGCTGAGACCTTACAGTCTATCTGTTTTGTTCACAGATATGGATCAGGGGTGAGATGGGCTCTTTTCCTGGCTCTGCTCTTTCTTGGAAGTAGCTGGATGAGCAGAGAGACAGCGTGGACGAGTAACGCGTGGGACTGAACTTCAGGGAGGTTACAAGTTTGTCACCTTTTTCAAGTATTAAAATTAAAATAAAATTACATGTAGAAAAAAAAAAAGAAAGAAAAAAGAAGGGAGAAGAAAAAAAAAAGAAAAGAAGCTCAGACTCCACCTTTGCACTGAAGGGATTGGTTATGCAAATATGGAAGGGGTTTCCTGGCAAATACAGCTTTCTACTGTATGGTTAATTAAATCATCACTCAAAAGCCTTCCAATGTGACGCTTCTGTCGTAATCCAATCAGGTTACGTAGGTCCTAAACAAGAAAGATATTTTCCACATCTGGAAGTCAGCAATTTAGCAAGTACTGCACATTATTAACCAATTCAGAGCCCACTTCCCAGGGGGATAGTTTTTTCTCTTTTTTTGAAGTTTAAGTGTTCTTAACCAACGCTCTGCCGGTTTGTTAATCAAAAAGCTGGTTTACACCGCACGTAATCGAGAAGTAATATCGAAGTGAGTAAAAGCAGCCCGAGCCGGGGATGCTGAGGGAAGGCGTTCATCTGCAAAGGGGGCAGATCCGGCTGAGGCTCCAGCCGCTCATGCCCAGCTCCCAGCACAACCCACAGCCGTTCCTTCCTCCGAAAGGAGCTCGAAATAATCTCAGTGCAAAGAGAAACTTCGCGTCCTGCCCACTCGTACGGTCCTTTCCCAAGGTAAACGTGGGGCTGCCCAAAGGGCTGCGTTAAAGAGCTGCGAAACAATTTCCCTGCTCTGACAAGAGTTCAGTCTATTCCAGCACTTCATTTTTTATTTTTTTCTTCTCCCCCTCCCGAAAAAAACCGAAACAAATGGCACGCTGATCCCACACTGCACTTTTACTTACATTAGGCTTAGATAAACTGCTCTTGAACTGTGCGTTGAACGCGTGCCTAAAGCGAGAAGTGGAGGGCGAGCAATAGCGATGAGATTGCGCTCCAAAATGGTCCTGCTCAGGGAACACCTTCGTGACGGTTCAGCATCGCAAAGGAAGGAAGGGACCCCCCCCCGCCCCCCCCCCCGAAGGGTGTCTTTGCAGCTCATCAGAGCCACCGAGATCTGCCTGGGAATTTTTTTGGTCATCTCTTAGTTAGACGGGAGTGGGTGCCCCTGTGAGATGCGGGGGAGGCAGCGCACGGGGAAGCTCCGGGTAGGGGCATCCAAATTCCCTCCCGGGCTGGGAAGTGGCACCTCCGGGTGTCCCCCTCCTCAACCCCGAGCTGCAGGCGGAGTGGGGAGGGAGAGGCAGGCTCTGGCCGTCTGCTGCCGCTGCAATCCCCAACTAGACAAAGGTGGAAACAAGCTGCCCTAAAATTTTTAATTATTTTTTTCATTTTTATTTCTTATTTTTATTTCTATTTTTTTCCCTGCCATGAGTCACCATGGCTTTATTAAAAGTTTTCTTGCCACTATTCTGTGAATGTCAACATGATTTTCCTGCAGGATGCATGACTTCTCCGTGCCTAAATGTACCTGTATACACAGGGACATATCCCACAGACACAGAAACACACAGAATGATGATATCTTAATGAAATATATAGCACAGTGCAAATATCCTGAAATCAGATTCAAGTATTATTAGTTTGAATTAGATCCACTCAGATCCAGAAGGCACTGCCTATAAATCAAGGGCAGTCTGGCAATTCCTTAAAGAGCTAAACTGAATTTAGATGCATATGATAAAAAGAAAGAAAAAAGAAAAAAGTGAATGCTAATTACTGACTTGCTCGATTTCCACTCACCCACGTTTTCTAGGAGAAAAAGGAGAAAACCTAAAAACCAACCAACAAGTTCTCAAAATAAATTAATCCCATTACAAACTCCTTACATATTGTTCCTACGTTTCCAGATTACAAAACGAGGGGATGAACTGGAGATTACAAGAGGCTGAAGCCTGACTCGCAATAGGCAGGAGTGCTGTCGATGGTGTATCAATAAAATATATTTATCTGCAGCCACGCTGAAAAACAAACCCTCAGAGCGTGTGATGATGCTCAAGGGCTTTAAGAAACGTGTCGGCATTGTCAGATAATCCCTATTCATAATTTTGCTGGCTTTTCTTTCAGCCCTCAATCTCACAGTTTCCCCAGCTCTGAAGTGCCTCAGCAGGGTTTGCATCGGAGTGATAAAACTGCTCGGATCTTTGTAGGACTGACACAGCACCCTACCTTATTAAATGTCATTTTAACGTGAGATGTGGGGGTGCTTGTTGGGGGTTTTTAATTTTTAATTTTTGGACACTGGACACAAACATTTAGCAATCAGCTAAGCCCTTCTGAGATGGAATTTAACCTTAATCCAGGCGATGATTTCCTGCCCGGCTCTGAACTAATAACGGGTGTGCAGCTTCTTTAGGAGATGGAAATAATGACAGGCTATAGATCCTGCTTTATTGGGGTGGTGCTGGCAGCCCGGATCCCAGTCCCTGCTCCATCAGCATCCCCATGCAGATCCTATTCCCTGCTCTATTTTAAAACTTTTGCACATCCTATCCCCCCCACCCCATCAGTTTAAAAGCAAGCAGAGCCAAAATATCCTCACAAACCCCAGCTCCTTCCTTGTGTACAGCTCCCAGCACTGTGGCTTGGAGATGCTTTAAGGGCAGTTCTCCAAGTGCAGGCTTTTCCTCTTTTCCTCAGGTTTTCCTACAGGGAAATGCAGGGAGTTGAGAGGAGGGTGGCCTGATCCTGATGCAAACCTGCCTGGTTAAACCCACAGGAGAAGCCCTCTTGCCTCCAGCTCCTCAATGGGTTTCCTCTGTCCAGCAAAACCTATTGTGATGAAGATAAGGCCCTTGGAGATAACCCTATGTACCCACCCCTGTGTGGATCTGTAGGACCAGACAGGGGCAAATCCTTCTGCCAGGGACAAACCCTGCCATGAGAAAGGGGTTGTGCAAGGAGAGACCCCTCCTGAGATCCCCAGCTCTGACTGAGGGGAGGTGACCAGCCATCAAGGAGGCCTTTGGGGTGCAGGCCCTGGAAGACCTGAACCTTCTGCTGAGACCTCCTGCCACAGTGGCTTTGTGGGGACCTGGTGGCAAGGGCTGGGGGGATGATTCATGGCCTTATTTATTTTGGTGTGTTTGCTTTTTCCCTGGTGGAGGATGAGTAACGGGGACTGTGTTTTCCTGCCCACCACGTGGAAGGAGGAAAACTGAGGGAATAGCAGCAAAGATGTTCTGGCTGATGAGTTTTGACTACATTTTAGAGGCTGGTGAAGACAGAGGCTTAACACCTCTAAACACACTTCAGCTGCTCTGAGGCTGTTCCTTCATGTCTTTTGTAGCCAGAACTCTCTCCTGTTTTCCCCAAAGTGTGGAACCCTTCCTACATCAGGGATTAAACATTCCCATGTAGGAGACCCAGATGAGATGTGCCCACTTTGCAGCCAAGCCTGGGGAGAGCATCCTTCCCTCTCCACAGCCCTGCTCCTCTGAGGGATCTGCTCCTGCAAGATTTGGGATCCCTGTGGGTTCTGGCTGCTTCTTGTGCTCCAATCTCTAGGGTGTAGAAGATGTCCTTGCCTTGAGAAAAAAATCTGAGGTTGCAAAAAAAACCCCAAATCAAACAAAATTATGCCAGGGGGGTTATTTTCTGCAGTCACCTGAGGTAGTAGAGAATAAAGCTGGCTGGAATAATTTTTGTGAGCAGAGAAGTCCCCATGTGGGCCCAAGATGCTGCTGGATGCTTTTGCTCCATACAGGTGTCCCTATAAACCAAGATTTAGAAAGCACAGCCTTTATTTTATTTTTTTTTCCAATTTCCACGTGGAGGAAGGGGCACAGAGGAGAGGAAGAAAGGGTCAGGGAATGACTCTCCACCCACCCGCTGATGAGGTATTTGGGAAGAAACCTTTTGAATCAACATTCCCAAAGTTTTTAAGTTCCTCTGCGGAAAACCCATGTAGGGATAGGATACGAGCCAAAAGCAAGGGAAAAGATTGTCTGGCTTTAATTTATCTATCCCTGGGCATTTCTAACCAGCAGATCACTGTAATATTTGATCTTGTGTGAGTCTCTGAACATTAAAAGTGAATGTCCCAAAGTATTTTTGTTAATTTTGTCATTTAGAAAGCCACTTCTGATGGCCTAGAGTTATTCAGCTGCCATTCACAATATCTATCTGTGCATCTGCAGCAGGGGAACAGCATCCACAGGTACCAAAATTTCTTCTCTCTTTGGGCAGAGAGCAGTGAGGGATGAGCATCCACCATCCCCTGTCCGACACAGTGAGCTGGAGATGCTTTTCCTTCTCTTCTGGGATCATTACTGAAGTTTGGCCACACTTTTTGGCTCAGTTGGCAGTGATTAAAATTCACAGCTCACTTTTGTTTATAGTTGGTTGTTTACTTTGTTGAATTTTTAAAAACTTGTTAGAATGCAATTGAACACAGATTCAACAGTATTTAGGCTTGAAAACTAAAGATGCATTAGAAAGATGCCTATTATGCTTCAGAATTATTAATTGACATTTTTATGATGAATAATTAATCATTTGAATAATTTTCGTATCTCTGATCTGAACACATATTTGCATATCTAATGTCTGATTTTAAATGTGGTTTCTTTAGTTGCATTCTCCCAGGACAAAGACACGAAGTAAGTAACATCCTAATGCAAAACTTTTTTTCTTTGCACTTGTAAAAGTATGTTTATTGAAATGCAAGCTCCTATCTAGTTATGAAGCTGTTAATAATCTATGCATGACATATATGCATTAATAAGGTGCTGGGTCCCCTGGATATGAGCGCATTTAGGCCTCATTTTCTTATATACAGAGGCAAGATCCCCTGCAATGCACACGTTACCTAAACCCCTGTGGGGTTAAGCTAGGAAACCATAAAAAATATCTCAGATACTCCGTGTTCCTGTCTTGTTTATATGACACTTGGTGAGGAGATCAAAGGTTGTTTTAATTTGAGGTGTTTAAAGCATCAAGAACTTTTAATATAAATTTTTACTGTGTCCTCCCAGTGAGCCAACATCAGTGTTTTCTTGATGTATTTCAGTATGCCTAAATCATAACCCTCAAGACCCTACCTAGTTGTGAGCTGGTGGTGATAAAGGAACCACAGAAGTGCAGGTCAGTTATAAGTTGGTCAGCAAAGGGGTGCAAGGGATGGTGCTTGTTGTGCAACCCCACTCGGTGCTGGGTTGGTGTGAGCACAGCTCAGCCACAGAGGGAACACAAAGGAGGAAGGGGCTGCTGGACAAAACCAGAGGCCAAAAGGTAGAGAAATTAAATAAAGGTAAGAAGGAAGTAGCCTCTGCTTCACTGCTTCTGGCTGTGGGTTAATTGTTACAACAATACCACCCACCTGGCACCCAAGGAGTTGCCTTCCCTTCTGTGAGAATTTGATTTATTAAGAAATTAAAAATTTGGAGAATTTTATTTAATGGCACCTTTAAATGAGCAGGGAGACCAAATATTCCTTGTATAGCCTGTTGGCTCCTTGATGTCATACTGAAGAACTAAGGTGATGGTTGCTGTAGAAATATCTAAAACAGATGCACTACTTCTATTTAGCAGATTAGAGAAATTACACAAAAACAGAGGCACAAATTCATCACTGTTTAAATTTCTTTAGTGTCATTAATACAAGGAACAGAGGATGCATGCAACGTCAAATGAAAAGCTTTTAACATCTTTTCTTTCACTCCAGGTAGTAACAATTATTCCTAAAAATAAATATATATTTTATGGTGGAAGTATATTATATAGACTATGGTAATGTAGTGGGCAATATCTGACAGACAGATACTGCATAGAGAAACTGTGAAAGGCAGTTCTCAGAACAGGCTGAAGTTATACTGAATAGGATGTTTAGCAGTTGCATATGCTCAGTGATAACAGATTCTTTTTTTTCTTTCTTTTTTCCTTTTTTTTTTTTTTTTTTTCTAGGAGGGGTTGAATTTGTAAGAGTAAGAGTGGTAAACTTGAGCAATCCTTGTCACATGCAAGGGCCACTCTCTGAGCCCAGCGGCCAAAACTGCCACTGCTTTGGCCATCAGGGTGGTGGCAATGGCAGTGACTTCTCTGCGAAAGGATGAGGTGGGAGTTGGGGTTAAATGTCTGCTTTTGTGATTCTAAAAGCAGGAGAGAAAGCGAACATCCCTGAGATGCTCTCACAATTCCTTGTAAAGGGAGATGTCCCTTTTAGGGCTGTAGTCACCCAGCAGCAGTTCTGAGTGAAGGCTGAGAATCCCAGAATGGTCGGAGTGGGAAGGAACCTTAAAGCTCACCCCATGGGCAGGGACACCTTCCACCATCCCAGGCTGCTCCAAGCCCTGTCTGACCTGGCCTTGGACACTTCCGGGATGAACATCATCTGGAGCCCCTCAGATATTGCCGTACCTTCCTGAGATCAATGGGCAACTTTGTGGTGGATTTATTAACACAGAGATTTTTTTTTTGTTTGGCTTTGGGCTGAATGGTGAATATAAATTCTACAGTTACGCAGTAGCCCCTGTGCTACCTGTTTGAGACTAGATAAAATTTCCTTTTCTCTGGCTTTCTTAGTGTCACCTGACTTTTCCCATTGACTCCTGATTAAGTCAATAGAGGTGAAATTAGCAGCAAAGAATCGGGGTGCAAAGCTGACATTTTGATGTCCATCCGAAAGTTTCAGAGTCAATCGATTGCCCCAATTATTTCTTATCACTACCCTGGGGAAAATATGTTTTTCTTACCACGACTTCAGGAGATTAGCTGGATATTTTAAAATCTACAGAAACACAAGGGCTACAAAGATATTTAGAAAATCCTAAATGATTTGAAACCATTAGCCTCTGCAGCATAGTTTCCAAAGAAATGCCTTGTGTACAGAATTGCCCAATGTCTGGGAAGCTGCTGCTGTTCTGTGGGGGGCTGCTGGCTGGGTCAGATTCCAGGAGAAGCAGAGGCACAACCCAGGGACTGCTGCACACCTAAACTGCAGATTTACCCAGGAGCTGGCAGACATCCCCTTCGTCAGGGGTGGCATTGGACTTGCCAGGTCTTCTGTTTGCTTCCCTCTGACTATCAGCATCATCTCCAGCCTGTCTGTGGATAGAGGCTTGGCCAACTGGCCCCTTTCCAAGCCCAAATCTTAGATTCTGGGTTATTAGAGCTGTCAAAAACCGGAGAGAGATTTTTTCATTTCCCTCGCAATGAAGGTATTCTCCATGTTGTCGCTCCCTCCCCGATTTATGTTTTAAAAATGTTTCTTGGGAAACTTCCTGATGCCTCTCTGGGTCATTTGAGGTGTTCCAGGTCAGAATTGCATTAAAGGTACCAGCAGTTGGACAAGTTGTTTCCCCCCACGGATGGTTTTAGGTGCATGTACACTCCTACCAATGCTCCTTACTATATCTTTTCAAACTTGCTCCAGGCAGCATCTAAACTATTTTAAACCTTCCCATCCTTTTTTAACACACATCAGCTATCCTGCTTCAAATCTCTGACAAGGATGTGAAAACCGCAGTGTCAGAACAACTGCTGCTCTCTTCTTGGATTCTGACAAGCAACCTTCAACCTGAAACCCTCTAAAATTGACTATTTTTATCCTTTCTTATGTTTTTGTTTTTTTTTTTTTTTTTAATTCAGAAGTGACTCTATTGACTGTATTCTTTTCCTGTGTTCTGACAGGTTGGAAATGAGTCCAAAAAAAGCACCAGGCAGAATGGGGGAATACTATTCCATGTTCACCAAGAGGGTCCACGTGTCAGTGGGTCCCCCTGCCACTGGGCCTACCACAAAGAGGTCGTAAATGGATGTGACTTCCTAAATTTTGGGATAGGGAGGAGGTAAAATGGTCTCTGAAATAATTCTAGCAGCCTGGGTTGGGTTGCTGTGAGTGCCTGGGAGATCTCCTGTGCCACCACCACCCATCAGCTGTGCCTGGCCACCATGACTTTGCCTATGCCAAAATCTGACTAGGGGTGGCACTCGTTTTTGGGAGGTCCGTGCCTGGAATTTGGAGACTGGAATTGGTGGGGTGGCATTTTGGAGGTAGGAAGAGAGGGGTAAAAAGCTACATCTGATATTTAGTATTGGAAAGTGGATCTGTTTGGGGGTGGGAACAGCAGGGAAAACAACACTGATCCATGCCCAAGAAAAGCAAGCTCTGCCTTGTAGGGAGAAGTACAGAGCAGAGACTGAAAACACTGCAAATATTTGTTCTCATTGTCAGATGTTTCTATAAAATCAGTTGTTACTGAATCACCGCTGAAGTTACAGAGCATTTAAATAAGCAGAGGGTGAAAAAAGCTAAGTCTAATTATATGTTTCGTGCCATTTACAGAGGTTTCCAGGGGATTTTCTTTTAATAAAAGTGTAGTGCATCAAAAGGAATAAATCCTACAATTTTGTTATTTACAAATCAGCTGCGTCTGCCTCGAGCTGACAGACTTATCCTCCATCTTACACCCCTCTCTCCATCCCAAAATGCTCCCAGTACACTGACATTTATGTCAATACTCTTCAAGTATCTTTGCACTATTTTATGCCCCTTATGTTGGTAAGCAAATAGATCAGAAGAAAATCATCACAAAGGCATAAAAAAACATTCTGAAAAGAAAACACAGAGAAAAAACCCTTAACGTTGGAAAATGAGCTACATAGATGTTTTCCAGATGAGGAGAACGAGTGCCTTTTACATCCCTGCCCACCGATTCCTGAAGATTTCAAATCAGAAGCCTGGCTGGAGATATGACGTAATCAATTAGTTAAAATGATTTACTAACACAAAACACAACACTCTTTCAATGATTAATTTTTATCCCCTTCACATTTTTTTCTTCCCCTTCCACAACCGCTCTGCCCCTTTCTGACTCCAGATTATTTAGCAGTTGACTTTGGTGTTCGGAGTGTTGCATATCAATCCCCGGGACCAAAATATGCCACTCATGTTTTCCCTGCTATGTAATCTATGGATGCAGCACCTAACCCTGTAGCCCTCCTCTGTGCTTCAGAGAGAAGTGAGATGTGCTGAACCAGGCTCCTTGTTGAGGCTGCACTAAGAGTTGAAAAATGAGAAAACCAAGAGGCCACCTTTGTTCCCGTCCAGCTTGGCCACTGCCATGATATAGGAACGGCTTTGGTAATTAAAAAAACTGTGTGCCAAAGGTACCAGAAAAAGAAAGAAGTGAAAATGAGATGGTTTCTCTCAAGTGTGAATGCACCATGCATGTATTGCACAGGCTACAGATGCTTTATAGAGGCCTTGGGCCTGCCTTGCAGCAGCTCTGCCATTCCAGGCTGGGCCTCTTCCCTCAGCAGCCGCCGTCCGTCCAGCCAAATTACATGATTGTTTTGTGATATGGATATATGTGGATTGGGGACTAAATTAAGGACATTAAACTCAATTTCCTTAAGATGTGAGCCAGATTTTAATATTGCAGCTGTCTAGAGGTGAAAGGGTAATGAGGACATGAGGAATTCCTGGACAGGAAAGGGACACTTGGCCCAACAAGTCTGTCCCCCTTCAAGTTTATTACAACACACCTCCCCACGTTGTGGATATATCCTCCAGCCCTGTCTGCCTGTGTAAACATGTCTGGCTATCTCCTCTGTTCATTAATACTTCAGTTCACTCTGTGGTTTTATTTGACATAATGCCTACTACGTTGTGAATTGGATCCCTCTGCAAGAATTCACTGTTTATTCTTAGGCCTTTCATTTTTAATTGGCATAATCTGAGGTGTTTTCCCTTTCTAAACTCACTGGATACAACCACTACCTCAGTACTCAACCTAATTATGAAAATATTAGTGTTTAGGTCTTTTTAAAAAATGATTAGGCTCAGCCTTTGTTTATATAAAACATCTTTTACAGCCAGAAACAATAATTGCCTCATATCTTATTCTTATTTCAGTCACTAAACTTCTTCTCTGGAAAAGGTGATCAGAATTGGAATTACTGGAGCAAAATCTATCATGTTCCTTGTGTGATAAGAGCTCTTTTGACTTGCAGGCAATCCTTTGCTGGAGTGTCCATATCACACTTTATTTATACTGAATTGGCATTGATTCAAAATTGATGTTTGACAGATTCAGTACAATTTTTAAGGTGGAGCAGGACGTCTGGGAGTCAAGTATTAACTTATAATGATCTTGTAAAGTCAAGAAACAGCCTTGCAGGCTAGTGGGAGTCAAAAAAAAACTCCCAAGAAATTGGTACCATTACAAAGATTTCTAACTGCTAACTGGTCTTCATTCACTAAAAACCATCTCCCTTTAAATTTTCTGCTTGCAAAGTTGAGAGGGAATTAGCATACAGATGCTTCCTCAGACATGTGAAAAAACCTGGGTCTTTCCTTTCCTCTGAGGCAACTCAAAGGAGAATGTCATTAAAGCTCTCAACACAAACCGTGGGGAAAGAAACACAAGTCACAGGCAAACCTGAGTGATTTTCAAATTTCAAAGATCAATAGGCTGGTGAAATAAAAACATTTTGTGTGAAGCATGAAGTGGGAAGTAGGAAAAGTAGATCACTCTATTGCAAGATCAAGAAAAAACTCTTAAAATTGTTAACTGCATTGAAATGCCAGAAAAACAATATATTAACATTTACTTCTGATATCTACCCATGTCCTCTTGCTTAGGAAAGCAACTTGCTTTTATGATGGATAGAAAGTTTGATTTATTTCTTTATTTAGAGATTTTCCCCTGAGAAAAGAGGCACTGCTAGCAGAGGTTATTTAGGGGAAGAAATTCTGTGCCCTGTTGAGAAACACTGAGGTTTTATTCAGGAACTACAATGGCAGTGCTGGGTGGACAGGGAACTTTGAGAAACTTGGAAACGGAAGAAAAATTAGAAATCTCTTGGTTTCAGGCAGGTGAAGAAACAGTTATGACAGAAATGAAAACATGTGCATGCAGCTGGTTAAAAAACTTAATCAGTAAAGAGTATCTGAGAGACACAGAAAAGTTCAGGTTTATATCCAGGATCCACAGTGATAAAAAAAACCCTGGAAAAGTCTAGAAAAATTTTACCTTTGAATTTTGAGGGATGAATCCACCCTTACCAGGGAGCTGTTGCATTGAAGAGAAATCAAAAATGCCACTTTAGGCCTGGACAAAGGCAATGAAGGATGTAATAAACATTTCTCATGGCATCTCTTGGTTACTCACAGCTTAAAATCCCTTGATTTTTTTAATCCCTTTTTTTAAAGATACTGGTTTGAAAAAGTGGAATTTAGTGTAGTGATTACCACAACATCAGACTGCTTTTTGTGATAATCCTTCCATAAAGACAATAAAGGAATAATTGGTAAAATGTGTGTGATAAGCTGAAATTTTCATTTTTGTACAGTTACAATAAATCCTCATGAGGCCAAACATTTTCAGTCTTGCTGTTGAAAAAACATCCATTAAAATGAGTGAAGTAGATGTGGCAATAAAACCAGCAGAATTTGGATCTAATGCTGAGCAACTTGTTTGAAGAAACGTGTATGAAAGGAGTAAAGCTATAGGAGCAGAACCCATTCTTAGCTTCTGCTTTTTTAATTTAAATACCTGGTGAAATTCTGTGTAGTTATCAGAGGACAAAATGAAACAGAAAATTCTTTAGTTAACCTCACATATTTGAGTGGGTCCATTCGGCCTTGTTCAGCAATTTTTTCATTTCAATTTTTCAATGAAATTTATTGGAGGATGTATCCTTCTGTCAGGTGAAGGACTCATCCACTGGACTCAAGTCCTCTTCTTGGGATTTTTGCCTCTGTGGCAGCTTATTTCATGGACCTTGCCAATTGGCAGTATGAAAAATTGTACTGGGAGTGAGGTTCAGGGTCCCCAAAACCTCTCCAAGTTTCAGTCACCACTAAAATTGACTGCAAATTGTGTTTTCCAGGGAGAAGACCCTCTTGTAAATAGGATTTGGAGCTAAAATCTCTTTGCTGCTTCTGAAAAAAGATCAGGAGGGCTGTTGAGCTCCTCCAACACTGCCCTGAGTTGTGACAGCACAGAAATGAACGCTGAGGCTTTTGTCTGGTCTCCTGGTGCTGGTTGTGCTGAGCTTTTCTGGCCAGATCTGCCACCCTTGGGGCAGAAAGGGACTGCAGGGCTCCAAAACTATGTGGGGCTTGGGTTCAAGGGACACAGGATTGGTTTTGTCATCCTGACAGTAAACGGTAATCATATTCCTAGAATAGAAAGTTTTACCCAGACACCCATTAAATTAGGGAAAAAGACCCATTAAATTGGGAAAAAAAGGGTTTGGTTTTTTTTTTTAATTTCAGAAGATTTTAATCTCCTCTAAACTCCCCATCTCCTAAGGATTAAAAGACTCAAAGCATCCTCTTATCTATTCCTTCCCTTTTGCTGTAATTCCAGTTGCTCCCCGAGCTCTTCCCTTCTCTCCAAGCAGCACCTGGATTTCCCTTTGACCCTTCCATCATACCCTCCACCAATTTCTCCCCACCCCTGTGCCCACGTGGAGCTTGTTTTCACATTTGGCCCTGCATGAGAAAAACCTGTTTATTTTGCTCCCTCGGCTGCGGGCTCGGGCACAGCGAGCCGGGTGCTGCTGATGCTGCATTTGCTGCTGATCTGGATCTCGCATTTACAGCCCGGGCGAGACAATTGCTGCTCCAGCCCCTGTCACTTTTATGTCCCCGGCACGGTTTGATACGCTACCTTTGATATTCTGATCTAATTCTTTTACATAGATTAGAGACCAGACAAGCTCCTAACCTGACCGAGGCACTACCCTGTATTGACTGCCAACCTCTAAGTCACTCGGTGAATGCTGTTTGCAGACTCTTATCAGTTCATTAAAGTTTGTTATCATTTATGCAGTGGCTCTGTACCTTGCTGGTAATCTCCAGTGTAGGATGTTATCAGACTCTCTTTTGAAAGTCTAGGCATATTGTATACCATCTACAGTATTTTTTCTTGTCTACCTTGGCAGGGATAGATTTGAAAAATTCCTACAAATTATTTGAGCAAGGTTTCCTGCTCGTAAATCCAGGTTGGTTGACTCTACTCAAATTAGGATTTTCAGTGTGTTTCCTCACTGAACCCAACAAAACTGTTCCTATTCTGTTTTTCATAGCTATGAATTGTGTTGTGTTAATTTGTTTATATTATAAGTTAAAATAATTTTATATGCATATATTCCTCTGCATATGCATGTGTACATAAAAGTGTGCGTATGTAATTGAGATTATATTGAAGTATATTGGGCTTTAAAGCTGAATATGTTAAAATTGTTAATGCAGTATAAAATGCAAAGGATAGAGTTAGGGACAGATCTTTGGCTGGAGTAAATGAATTTGACTTTGAATACGTTTTGCTAACTTAAATGGTGTTAACTTGATTTATGTGAGCTGAGGAGTTAACCCTTATGCACTGTGCTTACTTTACATCAGTGCCAAGAGACCAAAATGACTGTTGGGATGCTTCTTAACATTTCTGATTTATTACAGGTCTCTACCCACATTTCTTATGGATTTCTTTGGCTCAAGAAGTATATTTTTATTTGCTGCTGCAAAAATAATTCTTAATGCTAAATTGTTCATTCTTAATTTTAAATTTTATGTAGTATGTAATATTTTGTTTTGGATTAGCAGTTTCTTCTGCTTTATTTTTCCATTATTTGACTATTTTAGGATGTTTACTCTCCTTCCCAGCTTTCTGTTCCCATCTGCAGATCTTTCTATTACAGTGATGAACCTGGCAATTTCTGGTAAATACAGGAAGTGGTTGATGAATATTAGATTCATGCTTAGATTGATTTTAATATCAGAAAGCTAACATTTTATACAGGAAACAGTCCCTCCCTTTGAGTTGAAATCAAATGAAAAATTTAAGACTAAAACAAATGGAATTTTTTATAATCTTTTTCTAACTGGACCTGTTTAAAAGGAACTGTGACTTGGGTGCCACATCCTCTCTGCTGAAGTTTGCTGATATTTTCCCTGAATTATAGTCTGCTTTAAAAATCACGGTGAGGAAAACCATTGTGCTTATGGTTCCAAACTGAAACATTTTTCATGGAAAATCAAAACCTTAATTTTTTTCCAATTTTATTTATTTTTTTAAATTAAAATTGGGTTTTGCTCTGAAAGATGATATTTTTTTTCATGAAAGAATTAATCTCTTTTTTTTGAATCAATGAGAAAGCAAGCCTGATAGGAAAGCTTTGGAACCACCCAGGACCCTGAACTCACTCGTGGCAAAAAACATGAGATGGCAACTGGATCTGAGTGGAGCTTTCTGTGCAATCCAAGGGAAGAGCCAGGCAAAGCAGCCTTCAGTTGAGCCAGGAAGGTTCTGGAAGGGCACAGGCTCTGTGTGCATCACTCAGCAGCCTGGGAATGTGCCCAATCCTGTGGTGGTCCTCAGGCTCCAGCCCAGCAGGGCAGACACCTCTCACAGAAGCAGAGGAGAAGGCTGCAGTTGCTGTAAAATGCTCAGCATCAGCCACCAGGGCTTGTTTTCACCTAAGCTGGTGGTGAAAATGTGTGTCCAGCCCATGGAAAACCTGGTCAGCCTCAGCAGTGCTCTGGAGGAAACCCAAGACAAGAGGATCTCACCTACAACAGCTTTGGGGTTGCTGCCCACTCCTCTTGCTGGGGCAGAACTCCTCCATCCTGAGGGAGAACTGGATTTTAAGTACCTGCTCACAGGTAAATTGCTTAAATCAGTGTTTAAATGTACAGCAAATGGAACTGGAGACTGCTCTCTGCACGAGGCCATTTATACACAGCAAAGCTCTTGGTTTGTTATGTCAGCAGCAAAAATAACTAAATGAGAAACTGTATTTGTGAGCCCTGAAAGAGGAGGTCCCAACTTTGAAGTCCAGTATGAAGAATTTTTTAAGCAGAATAACCACAAAACACCCTCCACTAAAGCATATCTTCTTTTCCCTGGTTCAATACTCTCAGATTGCCACTATTGTACATGATTGTCATGTTTTCTCTCACCATTAGATGTATGAATTTATTTTTTTTTAGTATTATTTTGTCTTTAAATGATCAGCAAGAGCATATGTGGACTTCAATTGTTCTTCTGACCCAAGTCTATTCACTTTGTGAGTCTCCCAAGCTTTTTCTTGATAAGAATGTTTTGCATTGATTAATCCTTTAAATCTATGAGGATTTTTACCATAGTGAAGTTTGAACTCTCTATCATTAACTTTTAAACTTATATTGACATGAAATGTGATTAAAGTTAAATTTTATAATTAAAATTAATTTTATAACAGCACACACACCCAGCTCCAAGCACAGGGCTCAGTTGCTGGACTAATGGCATTGCTGCTACAAACAAACTTTGTTAGCTTCCACATAGTTATCATAGCAATCAATACCTGAATAATTAAATTCCTCCATTATCAAATTCTAGTCTTCTTTATCAGCTTTTCTTCCACCAGTAATTTTTTCGTCTTAATCTGGTTTCTCTTTGGAAAGTCTATAGGAGCCTTGGAGTTTCACCAGATAATCTTTCTTTTCTTCCCTGTTAAATTGTGTAACCCAAATTAATGCTAAAATCTGAATTCCTTAAAGAAGATCCCACTGAATAGACGTTTGATCAAACTGTATTTTGTTTTGTTTTAATACAGACTACTAATTTTATCTTGTCTTGGCCTTGAGTGAAATCCTATACTTGCAAGTATTTGAAATTGCCATTAATTTTCTTGATTCATTCTCTTATTGATTTTCTTTCCAACTATTTCCCTCCAATGTATCTAATAATTATTAGAGATGAGGGAAGAACCAAGTGCCTGCATCCACACCCCTTTGAGCATTGTGGCTCATGCCCATCTTTAATTAACATAAATGCAAGCAGAGAAGTTTCCCAGACTAAAACCAATTGTTTTAATGTTAAATCCTTACATTCATCATTTTCTGGGGCTTTTGGACACAGTTCTGGTCAGGGGTGACTCCTAGAAGAGCATTACACACTCTGAAGCTTCATGCTCCTCTCAGACCTGATGCTAAATGACTCAAGCAGGAAGGAAGGGGAAGGATTCCTGCTCCCTTTTATACTCCTGTGAAATCACTCCAACCCCTTTCATCTGTTCATTACTCTATAAATGCAACACTTTCCAAAAGAAATTCACTGTTGAATTAAGGGGGGAAGTGGGACACAAAACAAATGGGGGTGATAATGAATTGAAGTGATGATCTGAGGAGCTCATAGTGCTTCATAAGCATTAATTAATTAAACCTGACTAGATCCCAGTGAGGTAGGTGTTAGGGCCCGTACTTCAGGCCTGGCTGCGGTGTGCTATTTCTGTATCTCAAATTCATTCTGTTAATGTGCATTCTGATGAGAGGCCTGAAATGGTGTCTGACTAGTAGAGATGACTGTGCATATATTTAAGCTGTGAATATTCTGCACGATGAGCCTTCGTATGGAAGAGACTTTTTTTTTTTCAAATCCAGCCTTGTTCCTGAATAAAAAATGCACGATAAATGAATTGTTCAGGGAGCACTGAAGGGCTACTGATGACCTATAGTTATGTACAGTGTGTAACTCATCCTGTTACCCAAGGAGGATGATCAGAACTTTTCTTTCTGTTGCTGAAAACCTGAGTGTGCTTCAGTGAGTGTATTTTATTTCTTTTATAGAATATTTTATTTATTTGCTGTAAGAATTTAACCTACAATTTAAACTGCAATATTCAGAGGTGTGAAGAGTACTTGAATCTTTTTTTAATCCATTATAAAAGTTTTTCTGATGTTTTAGTGCAAGAAAATTGTTTTGTTTTCACTATTGGTGTAGAGCTTTGACTCCTAATGAATGTTTTCCCTTTTTTTTTTTTTTTTTCCATCCTGCTCTAAACAAGATGTTGTTTATTACTTGAAGCATTATATGTAAGCCCCAAGAATATGTTACATGTGACTGGAGCTTTGGCAGACTTTGAGAAACTGAAGTTTCCAGAAATTTTGCTATGTTTAAACACCAGAGCCTTGTTTTAAGGAAAGATTTCTACTTCCAAATGTGTGGTTGCCTGAACCTTTTACATTTTCAAGTCAGATTCTTCTGCCAAATAACACACTGTACCTTAACTATAATAAAAAAGCAGAGACTCTGTGTTTATAAAAACATTACAGGAGCAACTGTGATCATATTTCTTGAATTTATTCTATTCATGCGCTCCAATATGCATTTTTAGAGTGAGCTCTCCACTGCACTGGTCACTTACAGGAGTAGAAAATGACATGTAGAGGCAGAAGGCTGGCAAAATGCAACAAACCAAACTGGTAAAGTACAGGAATTCAGAGCCAGACCAAAATATGGGGTCAAGGAAGTTGCTTTTATAATAATAGTGGTTATCTGTTTAATGTGTGATCTGGCAGTGGTTTGATGCTGACCATAAGCAATTACACATGTTTCTAAACTGGTGGTATACGAGCCCTGAGCAACTCTACACAAGATAGATGTGCTGTGAGAAATGGGCACTTGCTCTATTCTTGTGGTTCTGCTTGCTTAATGTCAATTAAAATTACAGCTTAGTAATAGATAGAAATTCTCCCTGTGTAGAATAATGTCTTTATTCCCTTTCTCAGTTGCCATATATTTAAATTCTTATATTGAAACCAGTTTTGTGAGGCAAGCTCCTGTCTGGGCTGATAAATGCTGCATAATATTCTTCTTAACAGACATGTGGTTAGACATGATTTTTCTGCCTCTCTGGTTGTTATTTGAAACAGCTCTCTTTACAACCCAGTTCCAATGGTGGAGCCCGTGAATGATGCCCTTGTTCTGGATTTTGTCATGCAGGAGCCTGGAAGGGAGCGCAGCGTCCTCGGTGTGTGTTTGGCTGCCTGGAGGTGACCTCTCAGGAGTTAAAAGCAGGAAGGTCTCTGTGATACCAAACTGCCCCAGCACAGATTAGGCCCTGGGAGCTGCTCTGGCGTGGCCCTGGCTCTGACATCAGCTTTTCATGACTTTGGTGAGTTTGCTGGACAGCACATCTCATTAGCTTTTAATAGACTTGGATCCCACTGTTAAAAGAGCTTCTATGTCCTCTTCTGTGAAATAGCTCTGGAATGTTTTCCTGGGCTTAGGAGGATGTGGCTGCAGTGGGAGATGTGTAGTTGAGTTAACTGCAGTAGAAACTGTGCTAATGAGCTATGAAGACACCCAAAAAATGTCTCTTCTCCCCAAGAGCAAGGAATTGTGCACAATTTGACTCCTTTAGTACAAGAGCTGTTATTGCTGGCTTGGACCTCAGCCTTTGCACAGAAGGAGCTGTTATCACCAGCCCACCCTGAGCACCAGCCAGAAATAATCATTTAAAAATGGGCATGTGAGCTGCTTAAAACAAGTCCCAGCTGAGGTGCAAGTCCTTGGCTTCCTGAGGTCTTCTGAAGGCTCTTCACCTGGCCCTGGCTGCTGCAGAGGTAATGGCTTCATGTACATTCTTAACAAACTCAGAACCTGCAAGGCATCCCCAAAAGAAACAATCTGTTACCTGAAAGGCTGAGTTGAGCAAGGATTTAATGACCAGAGCACATCAGTTATCATCAGTAATTTAAGAGCTGTATCAGGAACCTTGCAATAGTCCTGAAATGGTTCTGTGGCCACGAACTTCCCCATCACACCAGTGCAAGAGCTTTGACTATCTCCAAGGCTTCTAAAATGTAACTTTTCATCCTTTCACTTTTCAGAAGCACATAAGAAAGAAAAGGGCTGCAAAAATCCATGGTTGTGGCCGAGAACTAAATAAGGAAACACAACTGCTTAGTGAAGAGCCACCCCCTCCGAGAGAAATGTCAGCAGCACAATGGATGCTATTATTCCCCTCCTTTACAGCCACGTTGGGGGGTTATGTTGGAGTCTGTAGGAAAGGGCACCAGAATCTTCTCAGAACCCAAGCTCTGGTCAGCATTCTGGGCTCCCTTTTTGGGGTACCACACCCAGACAAACCCCTGTTGTCCGCAGCAGACCCATGACTTGTGGGAGGCAGTTGGAGGAGCCGCTTTCTTGCAGGCTCCTCCAGTGCATAAACAGCACTGTGGCACTTTTTCCCTTATTATAGTCATGCAAGATAGTTGTTAATCACCTGTAATAAAGTGCAGCTCTGGAGTATAATGAAATAGTCACGTGCAGCAAATGGCTCAGTGCATCAAACATCTCAATTGCTGTTCCGTGTGTTGAAAAATAAGAATATATTTTGTGATAAGGCCATTTTTTTCAACTTTTCCCATAAAAATGCCCCTTATTTTAAGGGAAAACCTTCTCACTGAGCTTATCTCCTTCTATCCATTGTCATATGGACCCTCTACTACTTTCTGGTAATGAAATCTGTACTTAGCAAGACACCATAGCAATTATCTCCACAAAAATGTTCTGATAGGGAAATAACTTTTTTTAAACTTTCTTTATTGTGATTTACCAGCTGGAAACAAGGAAAATGTCCAGGATTACTGTGCTACTCACTTCTCTGGAGTCTATCAGCAGCAACTACACCACTTGAGCTTGGAACCAATAGTTTTATGGAATAACTATTTGGATGAGTTTTCAAGCAAGGTGAGAAAATAGTCCAGGCTGTGTTAACTCTTCTATTATCAGGAAATGCTTTTATTGGGTAAATAATAATAATAAAAAAGTTAATTACAATCCAGGAGGCCTTGCAGCTTTTTCTTGGCATGTGGCACTTCTTGTGTGTGAATAAGGAGGTGAAAATATCATTATATTTCAAGTCAATTTTAGTGAGCTAAACAGCCACAAATTTGGTAATGTTGAGAAGGTTTAATTTGGAAGGTGTCCTAGTGTCTTGGAATAATGTTCCTAAAAAATAATGGGATTTACCTTTTATATTGGAATATCTAGGAAAATATTGTATGTTTTTTAACTGGAGTCCTGTCAGAATTTAGCTGGTGGAGATATTGATCTTTATATAAGGTTGAAAAAATGTGTAAATTTGTTGTTGGGCAAAATGTGTTTACTAAGCTGGAAATTTTTCTTCAAAGTATGCATTTTTTTGGGGTGAAATTTTTGATCAGAAAGAGTTAAAATATTTCCCTTTGATATTATAGAAACAAAACAACTTGACAAGACAAAAGTTTCAATTCAATTTTGTAATTTTGGGGTTGTATTTATTTTAAATTATATATTAGATTAACCTTGTATATTATTTCGACATCACTCAAATGAGTGCTTTTGATGTTTCCCAATCATAATTTTTTGGGATATCTTTCCCATGAGAAATTTTGACTTCTTGTTCCTATTCATTGTTGAAAACCCTCTCTCACCAGTCTTTGTACCTTTGAATTATCCATATTTGGGTGCAGAGGCAGCTCTGTGTGCAGACTTGTTTTATCTCTGCTGTGTCTTCCCTGCAAACTCGGAGTGCTCTCTATGCAAAAATAGGATTATTGTTTGCATCTTAAACCTTTTGGTCTTCTTTGGGGAGTGTGATGTAGGTGATGGCTCAGGAAGATCTACCTTAAACCCTTGTCTTGGTGTCCTGTTAAACGAGTGACTGGTTTTTTGCTGGTGTGTAAATCTGACTCAGCTCATCTCCTACACAGAATGTGGGTGTGGAAAGGAGGGTGGGGGCAGCAGGTTGTGAAGCTCACCCAGCTGTCTCATCCACCCATTCCTTCAGCGTCATGTGAGACAATGGATAAAGTGCATCATCTTCAAGCAATGTTAAATTCCTTGAAAACAGCTGTAAGGAGTGAGTTAATTTCTTATGCAGGAATAATTAGGTTTTCACCTCTAAATTCCCATTTTGTTTTACTTGAGGGATTTAACCTGTATCTTTTTCAGGAGCAGGAGAGACACAGGTCCAGGAAAATGGATGAAGTCTCTGTGCTTGCTTTCTCTATGGTAGCAAGACTGTCGGAGAGGCCCAAAGGCTCCGGTTGCCTGACCCTGCAGAGCTTGGTTATCCACTTGGAGATGCTTCTGGCCCATGGCCAGCTCTCCTCGCTGGTCCCCTGCAGGCTTTCACCCACTGCAGCAGCACATCTCCGGCAGGAGCCCTGCCATGCCTCCCCTGCAGCCCGGGTGGCAGAAGCTGCTTGCGAGCCTCTGTGGGAGTTACTGCTACGTTTGTGGAGACGCACAAGTTTTGAAGGAAAAAATGTGACTCAGAATAGCTCCGCCTTACTCCTATTCCCTGGAAACACGACTCCAACAAGGCGTCTGTGAGGCACTGAGGGTTTGAAAGCGAATTGCAGAGCGAGCAAGCTCGTATCATCAAACACAGCCAGCCAGTGCAAAAATTTCAGCGATGTAGTGTGGCGCTGATTTAAAGTGGTCTGGAATACAATAAAAGGTGAATCTTCCTTCAGAATTATAGGAAATAATTTTTTTCCCCCTGGGCAGGCTTTGAGAACTGCTGAATTTATTCTTGTATTTCTTCCCAGTCGTTTTGGATGTGACTGAAACTGGCTGTTCTCAGAGTTGGACTCCGACTGAATGAGAGGGTTTTCCTCCAGCCTCTGCCTGACCTTGGGTTATAGGCACTTCAGAAAGCAAAAGCAGAGCTGCTCAAACAACCTGCTTCATGTCTCAGTCACACCGGCCCCATGAATGCAGCTTGGGATGGGTTTCCATCGGGGTAGGCTGGTTTGCAGCCCAGCTCATCCTGGAAGATATTGTAGGACTGCGTTGGGGAAAAAAAAAATGCTTAAAAAATAATTAGTGTTGCTTTCATTCCCAGAGTCTAGGGGAAAGTTGGAGGGAGGCATGCAGGAAGCAGCAGAAATGCATTATGCATTTATTTTTAAGTAGTAATATATCCGAGTGGTTTTAAACCATGTTTATTCTCTGGGATGTTTATGTATTCATGCTGAACATGGGATAACAGAGCATATAAGGATATATAATAGTAGTGAAGAAGAAAATGACTGCTGTAGTACTTTCTCCTCTCAGTTCCTTCTCCACTAATGCCCTTACACCTTTCTTTTTCAGGCTTTTTGTAGCATCCTAAACAGAAGGATATTGAAGGGAGCTGATTCTGCTTTGATCCTTATGCTTGTTGTCAAAGCGCTTGGGATTGAAGAGACTGTTGGCTACAATTGACTGTGACAATTAGGAGATGATCAGAGCCCTAGAGTGGAGCACTTAAAGGGTAATTTACATGTCAGTTTGTCGAATAAAAAAAAGATATTCAGCTAAGATTTTTTTTTCCCCTTAGAGCCTTGTAAACTGCAATTTGTGCTATAGTAAGAAAAACCTGGCAGAGGAGTTAGGATAGCCATTTCCATTTGAAAAGAGGCAATCATAAGGCCACTGCTGAGCCTATTGTCCACTAAAAATGCTGATTTGCAGTCAGGCAGTGAAAGAGTGGAGCCATCACTAAATAGAACCTCGAGCAAGGTAACTCCCCCTTGGTGGCTTTCTAATGTTGGCTGAAGGTTTTTATATACCTTAAATCCCTCATTTACTATCATTATAACATTGTTACTGATCATGAATGTCCTTTATCATAACAAAAAAAATGAAGGTATTGAGGGGGAGGAACAGGAACGACCAGGCAGTGGATAGGCTCTCACCAGCTATCTATTGTATCGCATCTTTCTTGTTCCCTCGCCTTTTGTGTGCCATCACAATTTTCTTCTTGTCACCCTTTGCACTTTGCCATTCAGGCACCTTCCATAACACTTTTTCTCATAGGTTTTTTTCCAGTACCTATTTACACTTCGTTTTTAGAGGCACTCCCAGGAGATTTTTAGCGTTTTCCACGTTTAACCTGCTGGGAAAGGAAAAGAGAGAGGGAGGTGACAGTAGCTGTTCAGAGTTTGCCTTTCTGTGTGATTAGCCTGCAATACAGACTGTAACACAGACTGGAGACATGCAGGTCAGAGAGAAAGGACTAAAGTTAAGGTAGCTGATGATTAAACAAACTTGTTTGTGATAAGTCCCTTTTTCTTATGTGATAGCTCTGATGAACCTACAGTTGCTTCGACTGTAGAGTTATATGAACTTATAAAAATATCAAAACCCAACACCTCCCTCATTATTCTGGTTGGTGTGAGCTGTAGCATATGTGATATTCCTCACGGTTTAAGGAAGGGATATTAGTGGGTACATATAGTGTTTGTATATGCAAATAAGCATATTTATTTCGAGGCTGCATCGTAGGCTTTTCTTCCAGAGTTTGGATTGGCTCCCTTTTTACTCTCATCTCCTTAAAAGAAGAAATAGTCATCTGTTCCAGTTCAGGAATCAGAATGAAACACTTTGCTTTGTCACAATTACGAACAAGTAGCCTTTGCTGCTCGGATGTGCATTGCCTAAACCCCCAAGGGTTACTTTTCTGGGGAAGTTTTGTGGTTTCCAGTAAAAGTCACACATGTAGATCACAACTCTGCTTCTGATCCCTGGTCAAACGCCACTGATTTGAACAGATTTGGCACTTCTGGTTGTGGCAGTAGGATCTAAATATCAGGCCCTGCATGTCCACAGAGTCCCCAAAGTGCCCTTTCCTCTGTCATGGCCCTTAAGTCCTTAAGGTTTCTTTTTTATCTTGAACACCTGACAATGAACATACACCTCTAAAATTGTACAGAAAACATATTTTAACCTGACTTCTGCATGGGGTGAAGAAACACTTCAAAATATTTCTAAACTTGGCAGAGTTACTCTTCAAGGTGAGGTTTAAATGAAAGAAAATCTTGTATTACATGGGTTTTCTTCTTTAGGAGAACTATGGCATTGTCACTTTCTCTGGGGTGCTCTAAATGGGAGATGGTGGCTTTTGCCCTCTCTTGTTGCACTAAACTTGCTGAACATCACAATATTTGTATGTGTTTATCTCTGTAACCAATGTACAGAGAAAAGAGGCATAAATAAAATATGAGGAGTAAACAGTGTGACAGGGCAGGTCTGGAATGACTTTGGCTTTGTATGTGGCTGCAGAACTGAGGCAGTGGTAAATCTGTATTAAAAATAAATAAAATATCTGCTGTAGCAGGAGGTCCTCCTCTCCCAGGTAATGGCTAAATGACCATGCATGAGCCATCACCATATTGATTTAAGCCTTTTGTCCCAGCCACTCAAGATTAACTTTGATTTGCTTTTACTTTCCTTTTACAGGTTTGCCTTTAAAGCACTCTCAGAGTACTAATTGTATAAAATTCTAGTAACTGAGCAACCTCTTGCTGGAAAAATACTGGATGAATGAATGAATCCTTCTGTATTTCCTCATATTTTACCATGAAGTTAATTTTTTGAAACAAGAAGGAAGAAGAAAGTTTTACTCTGTGGCCATGAATTTTGAAAAATCCGTATTTTCAGTGTATAGGATAAAAATATATCTTTCTAAGACTTCTGGAATGTAAAGTTGGTTAAAATTTAACCAAGATGTGCTTTTTTCATTTTTAAAAATACCATTGTTGTTACTGAATATAATTTTTAAACTAATTAATTAGGGTATTGATCATAATGCCAAAAAAATCTACAATATATTATATATATTGAATATTATAGTGGCCCTAGAAGAGCCTTTCTTGCTCAAAAATACATGAAGGGCAAAAGTCTAAAATTCACAGTAAAAATATACTTCCTTATGCAACCCTGGGTTATACAGATTTAGAACTAATTTAGGTTTTAAGTTCACAAGAGTAAATCATAGTGGTGCAACTGCCTTATATAGGTGAGAAATTCTATTCACAGTAAGGCATTGTACAACTTGACTTTTGTAGCTTCGAAATAGTTAAAGATCGTGACAAATTATGTGTAGTGAAATACTCTGACCCCGTTCAGTACCTATTTTCTCATTCAGTCTGAAATATATCCCTTTATTGCTTTGTGAATTAATAATATGATGTTGGACAACTACAGATGACTTCTTGTTAATTAGAATTTCAGATGCGTGCTATGATGCATCAGAACTTTCTCTATTTTCTGCTAATAGGACACACCGAGTGAATAGCAAAATGTTTTTCAAGAGCAGGGAAGGAAAATGATCTCCTGATCTAAACAAGATGTTGCCCTGAGGAAAGGCACCTAAATTCTCAATGCCTGGCTTTCTGGAAAATCTTTTAAAATTGTGGCACTTCTCAAATTCAGAATTTTGAGCAAGTGTTGGACTAGAGACCTGTGATGGGAAAAATCATCTGGTCTCTGTGGTGATAGGGAGAACATACTGAATATATGGCTTACATAAATTTGTAGTCTTCCCTAATTGGCTGTTTTATTTAATCAGGCCAGATCTTCAAGTGCTAAAAAATAAATATAACTTTGCCATTAACTGTGGGGCAGCTGAAGCTCTACAAATTTTATCTGATAAATATCAGAGAAGGTAAGAGTACCCTTTGACTGCATTTCTGAGAGTAAGATGCCTCAAGGGGACCAACCTCACTGCTCTGACTGTCTCATTCTAAGGGAATTTCAATATTAAGCAGGCTCACAATGAGGCTCACCTACAGCCTTGAAAAACCTTGCCCTAATAGTGGTGGTGTGTTTCAGGTTTCACTTTACGACAAATAATTTTAAAACCAAAACTGAGAATTGAATTTTTTGATATCTTGTCTCTTTTTTTTTTTTTTTTTTTTTTGTTTTTAGTTTCAACCTTGGCCTTACTGCGTAGTCAGATAAGAGTCTATGCCAATGAAGCTTTCGGAAACAAGGGGAAAAAAACATAAAAAGATGATCCTGGTGCAAGTTGTTTTTCAAGATTCTCTCCCAAAATGTGAAGTAAAGGCCAAATTTACTGTCAATGGAAATGAAGTTTCTTCTGTTGAGGCAAACAGCTGAGCTCATGTCTGCCCACTGAGCATCAGAACCAGCTGAAGCTGAATTATGAATTTGATGAGTTTTTGCTTTCTTATATAAGAGTGCCCTTACAGTGAGTTGACTAAGCTGGCTCTAGTATCAAATAGGCTCATGTTGAAAAGCTGCAGGAGGGAAGGGGATAGAATTATTCCATGTGTTATTTTGTCCTATGATGATGGAGCTAGTGCTGGTATCCACCAGCTCAGCCCTGCCTCCGTGGTGTCAATCCTGGCTCTGTGTATGACTGGAAGGGTAACCCGTGTCAGCTTCCACTCAGGATCTCACTTGGGTGACATCCATGGCACTACAGTGACTTCTATCAGCTGGAAATCATGATAAATTTAGAGCAACTGGATTGTCTGTTCCTTTCTCAAGTAAAAAAGATGGTACATGGCAAGGCTTCCAAAGCACAAATGTATTTATTGTTGGCTATCAACAGGAAATGACACTTTGCATTCTTATTTGAGAAACAAATGGAAATGCCTCACTCTGTACTAGAAAGGAAACAACTCAGAAATCACTTCCTAAATATGGGTTGCATAGTTTTATAAGGCTGGTGGTATTTGATAAGAATAATCTCTTATAACTTTTTATTCTGTCACACACATATCTGGACTTTTTACATGTTCCTCCTTTTGCTGTTGGATGTACAAACACTGGACAAAATAACATGGCAGAGGGGCTGAAGCTAAATCTGGAGGAAGCCATGATTAGATGTACCTCTCACTGAGCTTGTAATGTAAGGAAACAGCTCTTGCTGGATTTTGTTTTACCTTTTTCCTGAATCCTTCAGGGAAAGGAGGATATACACAGAAAATAGAAGTTTAAAGAACAGGGCTGAAGGAATTGATAGGTATATTGTACCTGTGATCACTGATTGGTCACAGATACTTTCCAAAAACTAAAGGGCTACAAGAGAGCTGGAGAGGGACTCTGGATGAGGTCATGGAGTGACAGGACAAGGGGGAATGGCTTCACACTGAAACTATTTGGTATCATTTCAGGGCATCAGATAGGACAGTGTGGTGCAAAGCATAATTGTGCATCTCTCTCTAGCAACACGCAGAGAGGAAGGTGTTAAAATTCAATGGTTTGAGCATATTATCTTACTGAATACTTGCACAAATTTCTCATTAAATCTGCTGCTTGACTTTGTTTAGATAATTCCATTTTCATTCCATTCACAATTCCAGCAAAGTTCCAAAACCTCTAAGACAAAACCATGGGCTTCAGGCTGGACCTGTGCCAGAAAGAGGGCCAGGAGACCTCAAATATAGGTACTTTTGTGAAAATCCAGCTGTTGGGTCTCAGTTGGACAGATGTTGACCCCATGCACAGTTGTGTAAGTTGAACACTCCAACTCCTTGCTGTGGCAAACCCCAAATGTGTGAAAAGAGAATTGAAGTCTCAAGTTTGCGACGTTTTAAAAAAGCCTGAGGCTGATGAGAAAATTAGCTTTGACATTCTGAATTCATGCTGAAAAGCGTAAGGGAAAATGGGATGATTATTATGAATAATCAGTAGCAGAAGTCAAATGTCTGAAGGACTATTTGAACTGTAAAGATACCCTCTTAAAAGTTTGAAATGAGCTCTTCGTAAAAGTTTAAAACTTGGGATATTAGTTCATGTGCATTTCTTTAATGTCTTACTGAGAGAAAGTGGAGAACAAATGTTTGTCTCTGTTTTCATAGATAGCTAACTTTTGTCCCTTTCTTTAAAATGTAAAATATGTTTCATGGCTTGGAAAACATTCACAAACCATTACTTCATACCGTGAGCTGGAGCTGCCTTCCAGAGGGATCCACTGTAGTCTGGTCAGATGCAATTGCCTACAAGTACGATTTCCTTTTTAAAAAAAAAAGTTTTGCCATCTTGATAAACTTTCATTAACAACTTAGCATAGCTTGGGATATGTTGTTTATAAGCCAAGAATTTCTCCTTTAAGGATATATAGAGCCAGATACTGAAATAATGTCAAAATGGCAATTTTCCACTGGAGATCATGGCAGTGCATTTGCTTACGATTATTCCCATTTCATTCCAGCAACATTCCAACTATAATTTTAATTCTGCTGTAAAGGAAATATTTTGACAGCATAGAAAATCATCACTGATGTTTGAAACTTGCCTTTTCTTCCCTTTTCCTCTCACATTGTTATTTTTCAAGCCTATGTATCTTAAATTTTTTTTCAATATTGGTTAAAAAGTCCCTTTCTCAAGTGAGAGATGGGCAAAAGGAGCCCAGAGGCAGGGAATCGGTGCAGCCCTCTCCCAGGTGGGAATAGACACTCCCTTGTATTCCCTTCCTTTGCCACCATTTTGTTCCAGCCCTGAAAAGCAGCAAATGGTGGTTATTGTTTCTTTTGCAGGGTATGGTTTTGTACTGGATCCATGTGCAAAGTGTAAACATGTCATCAGTCCTCATTTGCTATATCCAAAAACATTCCCCATGTCCATATTTGATTTTCAAGTGCATCTGTGCACTGATTGAAACCCTCCCAACATGCTGCTACGCAAATGCAAACCCACACATTGCTGATTTGGAATCAAATGCTCTTATGCTTCCACACTTCCATTTCAAAGTTTGCCTCAGAGTTGCAGTATGTGCCCTTTTAACACATTTTTTTCCCCCTCTCACAAAGAGATCCCTGTGTTCATTGCAGGAGCCCGGTGCAGTCTTTTCCATTTTGTTCTTATTTATTCCTTGGAGCCTGCTTTTATTTTCACAGCTTATTTATCCTTTGTTTACAGCCCACATGTTCTTTTAACCAACAAAACCAATATTTAAACAAAGGAAGTAAAATGCTGAGTTATAATATAGGAATTTGCTATAGATAGAAAGTTGGATTGCAAATAGCAATGCATTTTGCCATTAATGTGCTGCTTCAAAAGAGAGAGAGAAAAAGCTTATTGAGTTGCAAATTTTCTGAAAAAAAGATGAATCTCTTATAATATATGATGGAACATTTTCCTTTTAACATCCATCAAACTCCTAGTCCCGAAAAAAAAAAAAATGGGGGGGGGGGGGGGAAGAAAAAAGTGCCAAAATGTGAGTTCAAACTTGTAATTTTAAAGCAAGTTGTGTTGCACCTAATTATTTTTCCCATCCCTCCCGACATACGGGAGTTA
>JACBWW010000013.1:3192354-3232354 GCA_020086605.1 Lanius collurio | reverse complement strand
TGCCGTAGGTTGATATGGACAGTCTGCAAGGGGATTTTAGTTGTCATGGGGTCCCCAGGCAGTTGAATAGAGTGACTGTCTGTCCTGCTTTTTCCTGTTAGGATACTGACACGTGGAGCATTGATGAACTCAGCATAACGTTGAATAGGAGCTTTTTGGCAGCTGAGACACAAGGGCTAAGCTGCAGGTCAGAGATAACACTAGTGCAGATCTCCTCATGCACACAGTTAGTAGCATGCTTTCTTCCCTCCTGAGTGCAGGAAATAGCTCATGTTAAATACGTTCACTTTTCAGTTTTCCTTTCTTCTAAAATGCAGCTTGACAGATTGGGCTTTTCAGCTTCCCCCCCTCCTTATTTTTATATTTTTTTTCCACCACCTCTGCTTTCTACCTCAGAAATACTCTTCAGGAAGCAGGAGTTAATCTTGGTGAGGAAACGATAAGGTGATACTTGATTTTTAAGGGGAAAGCAGAAGGATATGACTGCCCGGTAACTGCACAGAAATTTGCAGGGACGCCTTTTTTTAGGGCTTCCCTTTGCTTTTTCCTTTCTCCTCCTCAGAGCGGAGGACAGGCAGGTCTGGCTGGAGGTAGGCAAGGAGTTTAAATAGCCTTGGGGGCAGGAAGGAAGTGCTGGGAAGGTACATCGATAAAAGCCGCTTCCCCGTGCTTCTCTATCAGCTCCCTGGATCAGGTGAATCGGGTCGTTCCTTTCCCAACTTTGATGCATCCTGGCTGGCACAGAAATGTGTCTTTGAAGTTGTTTTATATTCGGCCAAGTTTTTTTACGTGGCTCCCAAAGAAAGAGGGCGAGCATTGTCTCCACTAAATGATGTCAGGCCAGCATCCTGTGTACCGAGACAATGTCGAAGCCTCTATCTGCTCTTGGCACTGCTCTTGAGGCTGCCTGGGCTGTTTGAAGTGTTTGTGTCAGCAGGGCCTGAACCTGATGGAGATTTGGGGAGGGAGATCACTCTTAAAGTGCCCTTTGCCTGTGTGCACACACACGTGTGGCCGGTTGGGTGGTAGCGAGCCTGAACACCCAACTCATCTCTCTGGGCATGAGCTTGGTGCTACCTGGAGCCAGAATCCTCCCCAAAATGAGTGGAACTGTGCACATTTGCACTGGGCTTTGAGGTGGAGCAGGACCTCTCTGTGGGAAGAGCCTTGCTGGTGATGGGGGGCTCTCCTCCCAGCAAGGTTGTGGTGAGCAGGGCAGAGCCAGGATGAGACCCTATTGTGCAGGGCTGTCCGCATTAGCAGATTCCTGTGCCTGTGTTTAGACTTTCCACGTCTTAATTGGGCCTCTGCAGCGAACCGTTTGCAGCCAAGGGGCCAAGGCTATTGTTTGTTCCTGTGGCTATCACTGAGAGCCACGCAGACAGGGAGAAGTATAGACATAAATACCGCCTTTGTTACACTCTGGATGCTCCTTTTGCTATCCCAAACGATTTCACGCTCGCTCTTGGGTGACTTCAGCACTTTTTCCAGTAGATGCACTTTTTTCACTTTCTTGGAGAGGTGGGAAGTGGCTGGAAAAAGCATGGCAGAACCTGTTTGCATTAAGTGGCCTTCTCTCTTTTCCTCTTTCTGTGTAGGCAGAGGGTCTGTGGCCACAGCCAGTGCCACTCAGAGCTTGGGGAACACTTCCCAGCTGCCGCCGTGGGGTTGCTTTTTTTTCCTGGGAAAGAGGTACTGGGAGCTCTGTGCATTTTCTTTGCTAAGCAGTGAACTCATTATGAAATTTATAGGATGAGATCTATGACTCTGCTAATACTTCCACACAGCAGTTTGGCCTTTTCATTCCAGAGAGGGTTGGACAGGAGTTAAGAAGATCTGGCTTTTGTTTTCAACTCTTCTACAACTTCCTGTATGACCTTGGGCAAGTTGCTTAATCAAGCTGTCTCGAGCTTTCCTTTGTAGTAATGATGCTTGCAAATGTTAGAAGAGTTGTTAATATGCGAGGTTGATTTGGTAGGTGATGTTCAGGTACTAATTAGACACCTTGCAGAGGAAAGCAGCCCTGTGAAATAAGACAACAGAAGTCTCTGTATCTCACCTTGGCTTCACATGCAGGATTCAGTGAAGCACCAACAGCAGCAAGATGCTGGCTGGTGTGAATAAGGCTTAGTTGCATGTAGTGCCAACCCTGGGCATGAATTTTGCTCTCAAATAGAATGGAATAAATTATAAAATGAAGGTCAGGGAGCATGTGTAGCGACAGCATGTGAGAAATATGAAGATAGGACCTGAAAATGAGGACAGAGAGGTATCAGGGATACAGGTACTATCTATACTATAGATATATCTATACCTACTATATAGGTACTACTATATAGTAGGGTCGGGCTGAATGTTGGGGTTGTCCAGCCTGGAGGAGAGAAGGCTCTGGGGAGACCTTAGAGCCCCTTCCAGTGCCTAGAGAGGCTCCAAAAGAGCTGGAGAAGGACTTTGGACAAGGGCCTGGAGCTGCAGGACAAGGAGAATGGCTCCAATCTGACAGAGAGCAGGTTTAGATTAGAGACTAGGAAGAAATCCTTCCCTGTGAGGCAACCTGGCACAGGTTGACCAGAGAAGCTGGAAGTGGCTGCCCCATCCCTGGAAGTGCCCAAGGTTGGATGCAGTTAGGGGCAACCAGGTCTAGTGGAAGGTGTCCCTGCTCATTGCAAGGTGTCCCTTGTAGGAACAGACCTCTTGCTGGCCCTATGGGCAGGGGAGATGGAAGCCTAAACTCTACATGCCACAGGGAAAGGGCAGCTTGTCCTAAGAGTGCAGCCCATACAGTGCAAAGCTCAGCTGTACTACAGTGACAGGAGTAGAAGACTCTCGGTTGTTGGGGGGAAGAGTGATTTTCTTAGAAGTGCTGGAATGTGCACACACAGAAATTAAAATGTGTGTGAGCTACAGAAAGCTCACACCGCCTTCATTAAAGCCATGGACATCTGAGTGCTTGAAGATCTGATAGGACTTGTTTTTTAAAGTGGTAAAAGTATGTTATAAAAGCCTAGCATATCTAGGAGCTTGATCACAGCCTGGTTTATAGGGAGTGGTAATATCTTTATTAAGCCAACTGATATAGTTGGAGGGGGAAAAAACAGACAAGGCCTCTATAGGGCTCTTAACTGTAATTAAAATAGGCTGCTTATATCTAGTTAAATAATATGTAAACTCTTAAGGCCAAATGCTGCAGCTAGTTACTATTAGTGAGAAACTGTAAACTACAAAATCCCAAACCAGGAAGTCCCATGGAGATAAAAAAATATCTAAAGAGCAGTCAGAAATGTGCCCTATATTATTGATGCTTCAAGCGGTATTAAGTTGTGAAGGGCTGGAATGTAAACAGAGTTACAGATGTCTGATGCCGTAGGTTGAATTAGGGAAGCAGGAAATGCACTCCTTCACTTGGGATGTTTGGAAAAAACACCTTCTGCTTGGCTTTATCTGAAACAGTTAAAGGTTTGTTTAACCTACAAAATAATTCGGAGGAGAATACGGCAGGCAAAGTTGTTTCTTCTATTTATAGTGGCAAAAAGTAGGAGCTGTGCAAACCAACAGAACATGGTCCCGGTTCACAGAGAGCTGAGTTTTAGAAATGACCTAATGAGAGAGGGTCACGGTAAGGGTAGGTTGTGTCACAATGGAGAAAACTACAGCTGTACACACATGTGACTACTCGGGGTAGACAAGCCTGATCTTAGAGAGACAATTATTGTATGTATCTTTGTAATGTAAAGCTAATGACTATTTTCCTCCCTCGGGGTGAAGTGCAAAGGATCAGTTTTGTTTCTTAGAAGAGGGTGGGAGAACAGTCTATAAACCGCTCTGATAATCCTGATACTTTATTTCCCAAGCTTGAAAGCCTAGAGCCTTATCTTATCTCCCTACGGTTGTTGTTACCCCAGCCAAACTCTGCTGATGGGCTGCTAACATCATTACATTTGCTCCTGATTTGCATAGGTTAAGCACAGAGCAGACATTGCCTGTTGTATGTTCTGGTGCAGGCTCTGCTCCTCTTGTATCTACCCCAAAGAGAGCAACCCGTTGCTTTGAAGGAGTGGGGTTTTTTTTGATTGAAGTAGCATTTAAAAGCTCAGAACCCACCTTTTTGGGTCCAGGAGGAAGAGGAGTGAGTTGTGGTGGTGCAGGAGTTGAGTTGTGTGGGGACAGGGACTCACAGGAGGTTCATGTGCAGAAGTGGCTGATTTGTTCCTCAGAGGCAGTTACCCTCCTGAAGGCTGGAGAGGAAATATTTACAAGGACATGCAGTGATAGGACAAGGGGAATGGCTTTAAAATGACAGAGGGCAGGTTTAGATTGGATATTGCAAAGAAATTTTTCACTGTGAGGGTGGTGAGGCCCTGGCACAGGGTGCCCAGAGAAGCTGTGGCTGTCCCTGGATCCCTGGAAGTGTCCAAGGCCAGGTTGGATGGGGCTTGGAGCAACCTGGGATAGTGGAAGGTGTCCCTGCCCATGGCAGGGGGTGGAACGAGATGGTCTTTAAGGTTCCTTCCAACCCAAACCATTCTGGGATTCTATGGATGATGCTCTGGGACACAATAACCTCCTACTGCATTTATAATGAGCAGTGGTTTGTGCTGGGGATGTCTGAGAATTTAAATTTCTCAGATCCTACAAGTTCTACACTGGCTGCAGCACGGAACAGTGTGTTACAACAGACAGCTCTCACAAACCTGAAATAGTCTTTGTCCTTTTCATCATGATTGTTGTTGGTAAACTCATATAAATGGGAAGTGCCATTTCCTTCACATTGTTTGAAGAGTATTTGTTCAAGAAATAACTGAAACCCAGTTTTCCGTTTTTAAAGCATGAGATTTTTTTTCCCTAATGCCTTAATTCTAAATTAGTAGTCTGGCTATCCAGATGAGCCCAGAATAGTAGGGCAGCCAGGTTAGGATCCAGGCATTAAGGCATTCTAGGAGTTCACCTCTCTCCTAATAATTAACTTTTTATAAATTTTTTGGTTAGAAGTTTTGACTCTCATTTATTTCTTACTTCCAGCTGAAATGCTGAGTTAGGAGAAAACAGGGGTTTCAAGTATCTATTTTGGAACTATTTTGTTTGGATGACACCTAGGTAACATCAGAGACACCTTTCCTGGGTGGAAGCTCTGAGGCAGAGCAGAATTACTGTGGCAACATGGGTTTCCTGAGTTTTCTTTTTGCATGCTCACTTTAAAAGAAAATACTTCATCTCTTCTTTGTGTGCAGTATGCTTTCCTCATTTATTTGCCTTCATTCCTCAGTTTTTGCTATTTCATAAGCCTGAAACAATAGCAGTGGCTCTACTGATGGTAAGGAAATAGGTGAGAGTGTGGATGATCTTTATAATTAAATCATCCAACAAAAACCAAACAAAACAAAATGAACAAAACAAAAAGAAAAAAGGCAAAAAAAAAAAAAGCATCAGATTTGTTTTTGTGAGCAGTGCTAGTTGCCTTGCCAGTCTGAAGCTGGCACTGTGGGTTTGCTGTAATCACTGAGCTGAGAAAAAGAGACACGGGGTTTGTTTGTTTGTTTGTCATCGTGGAGTTGAGCAGGACTTAAGCACTTGAATGCACAACACTTTTCTCTGCTGCCTCTCTGTGTTTCTGGATTCCGCATAATTTCCCCCCTTTTGATTCTTCCAATCTGTTTTCCTGACCCTCCTTAAGAATCAGGATTTATATATATCCCATGTGAATATAAGCTTGGAAAATGTGCCTTTTTGATTTTAAAAGGAAGCATGATAAAAATCAATTACACCTGTGGCTTTGAGTGCTTTGCTGGAGCACTGTCTCCTAGGGAAGATGAGTGTGTGTGTTGCTTTGCTCTGGGGGCATCTGAGCATCTTTCTGGCCTGTTGATGGATCTGTAGCAGGATGGCACCTTAGGTTTGTTGTGGTGCAATATGGCAGGTGGGCAAATGCCCAGGATCTGGATTCTGGACATGGTGCAATATGTTATAGCATGATATATAGTCCTTCAGTTTCTTTATTCAAAGATCAGGAGGAGGAAAACACACATTTAAAAGGAAAAAATATTGTAATCAAACAAGATGTCACAGAGCAATCTCAGGGACAAATAATTCCTTTCATCTCTCAGTCCTGACTAGTGGCCTTCATCACCAAAGCCAATAATCCTCTCTCACTTGGAGAGCAGGTTCCAAAGGCCTGTGCTATGCAGTATTTTCAGTGAAGTTGGTGAAGACCCAATAGTGAGGGCACAGAGCCTGCACCTCACTCTGGGAGCAGGGACCCTGCCTTGCTGGGCTGCTCTGCTGCCATGTGGAAGGTCACACCCCTCCTGTCACACACTGACTGCTCACCCCAGCCCTGGCTGCAAAGGCTGCGCCAGAGGCAAGGAAAAGGATGGAAAGACATGTGGTGGAAAGATGTTGCACTCTAGCATTCCTTGGCTTGCAGATGGCAAACTCCAAACTAGTACAGGCTAGCCAGAGCAACCAAAGACTGTTCTTGCATCCTTTTAAAGCTGACCTTTAAGCACAGAATTAGTGCAAATTGCTTGAACCCTGCTGAGGTCTGAGGAGGTAGGTACAGCACCGAGTACAAGTTATGGATCTCTGCTCTTGGCTCTGCCACTTGCCCCTGGTGACTGACTGCAAGTCACATCTTCAGTGTGACACTTTCTGTAGTTGTCTCACACTTTTGGAGCTTTAGTGGAGAATAACTAAAAGTGAGTGTGCTACTCATTTGAGTGAGTGAGCAGGCACAGAACTCATCTGTAAGGCAAGTTGCCATTTCCAAAATTAGGCATGGAGATTACAGGATTATTAAGGTTGGAAGAGACCTCTAAGATCATCAAGCCTCACAATTAACCCAGCACCACTGTGTTCACCACTAAGCCCTTGCACTACCTGCACACACCTTTGGAACACTTCCAGGGATGGTGATTCCACCATTTCCCTGGGCAGCCTGTTCCAGTGCCTGACCAATCACTTTCTGGACCTCATGCTACTGCCTGTGCCTCAGTCACAGCCGGTTGCTCTCCTCTGCCTTACTTTCCAGCTGACTCTTCTGAGAGGAAGGAGAAAGTCTTGGGCTGTGTCACCTCCCCCAGCAGCAGAGATTGGCACAGCACACTGGCCATGCCGCTTTGTCGTGGTCTGTGCCAGCTGTAATGATGAGGGTGGGCTGGGAGCCCCACTCACCGTGGCCTTTCCAAACTCTTGATGCTCTGGAGTTCAGGCTGTGTGGGAGTTTTGCCTGATCTGGTAGGTATGCAGTCAACACAATGTTCCAGTAAAGCTTACACACTTGAAACAAAACTGCTTTGTGCTGGAAACAGGCGAGTTCAAGCAGTAGGGAGCCTCCAGCACTCTTGTACCACATATTTCTTATTTACAACCCTGATGTTTTCTCTCCTTTTTGACTCGGACAGGGCTTGGAGCAACCTGGTGTAGTGCAATGTGTCCCTGCCCATGGCAGGGGGTGGGAAGCAGGCACTGTTTGAAGTCCTTCCCAACCCTTTCTGGGATTCTGTGATTCCATGAACTTGACCTTCTCACCTACTGTGCACCGTGCAGAGACTGTCACCAGGTTTCCCTTGCCTGGCACTGACTGAGGTGCTGGTTAGACCACACAGTTCCTCAGGATGATACAGACAGTCTGGTCTCCGGAGAAACTCTCCAGAACTACCCACCTGGCTTGACTTTATGCCTTGACACATCTGTGAGTCAGCACAGTGGTGATACAGTCAGCCAGATGCTTGGTTGGAGCTTTCCAAGAAGTGTTGTCCCGACCCAGAGGTTTTGGTAGTCATGTCTGACATAGACCTTAGCCAGCTTTCTGTAGGGCAGTCCCAGGATGAAGCACTTGCTTTTACACTGGCTCTTTCACTGCTAATGCTTATTGTGTCTGGGATGTCTCAGGCCATGGTGATTTCATGCTGTCTTTTCCAGAGCCAGACAGTGTTTGCATCTGAGCACGCTGCCCCTCCAACTGTTTGCAAGGATGTGGGTGTCTGGTGCTCCCTCTATCAGCCCCTTGCACCTTAAGTTCTCAGCCAAGCCAGTCATCCTTATTAATAGAAGGCTGGATTTCTGTGGTGAGACGTTGAGGTTGGTGTCACAGGGTGCAGCGCGGCGATAAGGACGTGCATCTGCTGCCTTGGAGGACTGGCTGTGAAAGCTCCAACCAAGCCCAGCCTGGACATGTGAAAATGTCCCTACAGAACCCACCCTTCCAGGCTCCTCCTAGGTCAAGGGGTGCATCTGGCTGGAGAGGGCAGGTTGGTGTGGAAGGCTCTCAGTGCTGCAGCTGTCTGGGGTTGGCCAGGAGCAAGGGAAGGTGGGCACATGTCTGAAGGTGCACAAGTCTCCTGTTAACCACCCAACAGTGTCCTGGCCAGCCCCACCATCTCCTGCCAGCTCTGGAGATAAGCCCACAGCAGGTCAGACCTAGGGAGCATCGTGGCCCATCTCTGGCCACAATAAACTGCGAGTGCCTGGGGAGGTGCAGGGGAGCAGGGGATGCAGATAGTGACTCTTCCCAGTCCTGCCCATTTGCAGCAACTGCTTCCTTGTGTGTTTGGTGTGGTGTCAGCCCGACAGCCTTGAAGTGTCCTTGCAGCCATTTAGCAGAGATGTCTCCAAGGGTCAGTCTGGCACTGTCCTTGTGTTTTGTTCTTCAGATGGACTGAAGTGTTTAAATTAAATATCTCATGATGCTGGTGGGGAAAGAGAGGGAAAAAACTCCCACAACCAACCCTACAGAACAGTTCCTGTGTCAGGACTGTCTCTAACTAGTGCAGGAGGAATCATCATTTCTGGGCCGTTTATTATCTTGTTTTCAGAGGCCTTTCTAAAACTACCCACAAGCCTAAATAATTATATTAACAGTTAAAATTACTTACACCATTAATAAATATGAATAACCATATCAAAGTTTAAAATTATTAACAGTTGGGGTTTTTTTTTGCTGTTGTTTTTCTTAGCTTTTTGCCTCCCTCCTGGTTGCAAGGCAACCATCCCAGCTGGAAACCTCTGCTTTTAAAGAAGGGTTTGCTGAGGCGAAAGGAGTGGGTTTCCTAAGCCTCAGGATCAAAGTGAACCCTCCCAGCCCGGCCAGCACACAGGTTTCCTCCCTCTCCCAGGTTCCCAGTGCGTGTCCGGGCTGGGTGTCCAACTCAGCCACCCCCATGGATGCCATGAGTGCTCTCTCAGCTACCTCAGGATCACCTTTTTACTATTTTTATTTGTCATTTAAAAATAATTTGGTGGCTCTCCAGCTGAGTTATCTGCTGTTGCTACAGAATTTGCTGCATGTCGGACTCCCACAGCCCAAAGCCTCTGTTTCCTTTCTGCCAGTACCTTGGTATCTGCCTTGCCCAGGAGCCTGCTGATGAAGATTTCCTGTTTGTTTTGAGTCACTGCTGGAGTGATAAATATACTTCGGCTCTCTCCTCCGAGAGGAAAGAAACCAGCTGCCCCCAACTAAAGGGAAAAATATGTCGAAATTCCACCAAAGGCCCTTGTTATCACGAGGCTTCCCTGGAAGGATGAAGCAGGGTAACACAAACTATGACAAAGTCACAATTTCCTTATTCAAAATGTTCCTTTTTGCCTTTCATCATCTGCCCTCGCTCCGTAACTTTAATTTTTAAAACAGGTTAGGAATAAATAAATAAATTCAACCCCCCCCCCCATAAACTTACACAGCAGAGTAGTGCTTGGCTGGATAAACAAACAATTATACTTGTGGTTTCTTGATCTGACCACAAGCTTTAAATGCTGTATTTTTGCATGAACCTATAATGCTTCTGGATAAACAATTGTGTTTATATTGTCAGGGGTATCCAACGTGGTGTTGTGTAATTTCTATGTGTGATTACTGGGATATAGCATAAATTCCAAAAGAAAGGAAAGGAAGATTAGATTATTAAGTCATTTTTAATAAAAACAGCATAGTTTGGAATCACTTATAGCTTAATTTGTAATTTTAAAAGAATGCAGTCCTGGCTTTTAAGTTTCTACAATTATCTTTTCATCTCTTTTTATGCTTTTCTTTACTAGAGATGGGGCCCAGCCCAAACCCTTGGATCTAAACCCAAGATCCAGGTTCAGATCTGAGTTCAGAGCTCCAACCTCATTCCCAAAGAAGTGGAGTGAGGCCAGCAAGCTCCTGCTCAGGCTTCATTTGAATTTTGCAGCCCAGGTTCAGGAGTGTTTGATTCTCAGGAGCCACATGTGGGGCAAGTGGTGGTGGCCTTGGGGTGCCTCCAGCCCTGCAGAGCAGCCAGGTGAGGTGCCAGGGGTCACAAAAGTGCTGCAGGTCAGTGATGCAAGAAAATGCTCATTAAAAATATCTTGGGGGCAGCTTTGGTCTGGTCCAAACCTACCTAAGGTGAACACAACCTCTTGCCACTGCTTAGAGGAATGTGCACTTCCAAAGAGGATTTGGGGTTTTTTTGGATTAATTTTTTTTCTAAATGTACTGGTTTCAGCCTCATAAAAAAGGCACAGGGCTAAGTTTTGCTTTTGATAGGTGTTTGAACTGCTGCTTATGGGGAAAAAAGAAGTGGTTTTCCTCCAATTTTTCTACAGTTTTTGCTATATTTCTCTTTTTTTTTTTTTTAGTGTAAATGCCTTAAGCATTGCCAAACACTATGTGCTTTTCTCTACTCACCAGCACATTCCCACTCCAACAGGCTAACCCAGCTCTCCTTTATATCACTGAGTGAAATCACATGGAACAAAAATAATTATATTTAAGCAGTTTGAAGTGTACTTTTTTCCCGTGGTTTACCTTTACCATCTCCTAGTAAAATATAATTTCTTCTTTCACAGCAGATGAAAAAAGACCATTATAACTTTAAAGCATGAGATTATAAAAGACTGCAGCTAGTTTAGCTCTCACAGTTAGAAGTTAATTCTAAGTCACTAGAATTGAAAACATCAGTTTGCAACATTTACTGGCTTGCTATAAAAATGTATTCCCCTGTGTTATGTTAAACATGGGAAACTACACCTCAGTGTGTCCATTATTTATATATTTATTCATATCTTGCTGCTTCTGATTCAGCTGTGTAACTATATGCAAAACAGATAATTACTGGGGAACAGAATAATTTGTATTTTGAGGGGAATAAATACCCTGAAGGATTTGCTTTTGGGGAAAGAACACGCTGCAAAGAAATTACATAGATTTTTGAAACAGATATGAAAACAAAATGAAACAAACAAAACAAAAAGGTGAGGAAATATGAGCCCAGAAGCTTTGACACGACCATGTTTGTGGTGGGGGAAGAAATTTTCCTTTCTCCACACCCAAATCCAGCCTGCAAAATTGAATGTGAGGCCCATTATTTGACATGGTTATGCGTAAAACAGGGTTTAAAGGCGACTCTACCCAAATACCAGAATGATGCTGAGAGGCTGGCTGATCTTCATGGAGTGGTGAGATTGGAAAAAACACATTCTTCTCCGTGGAAAATTGCTACTTAAGAAATACCTGCCCCGAACTTACCTCACCCACAGCAATTACTTTAAGGACAATGCCATTTTCCTCTCTCTTTTCAGCCCATGGGGTCCCTCTTGCTCACTGGCCTGCGGTGTTGGAGGTGACAGGGAGCGGTGCTGTTTGGGTTCCCTCACAGGTGAGCACTACAGACCTCCCTCCCCTGGCTTTTTTCTCTGATTTAGCACTAGACAGTGGAAGAGAGATGCTGAAGACATTAATTTCAACGTTTCCAGTAACAGAATTACTACTGGAAACGTGGCTGAATAACAGCATCGCTGCTCGCCTCCCTTTGATTTATTCAGCGCCAACTTTTGCCTGTTCCATTTCTGTTTGCAGGCATTCTGGTGGGAAATAAGTGTTCCCCAAACTTTCCTGCAGTAAGCAAGTCCATGCCAAAAATGGTTGTCTGGTCATCTTAAAACTACTCAGACAGCTTTGAAACCTGGGTGGTGTAGAGGGGTATGAAAGCTGTCCTGGGGAGCATCCAAAGGGTCCAACATCAAGGCCAAGGACAGGGCTTGGAGCAACCTGGTCTAAGGGAATGAGTCCCTGCCCATGGCAGGAGGTGGAATAATATGGTTTTTAAGGACTTTTCCAATTGAAATCACACTGGGATTTTATGATTCTGTGATCATTCAACATCCTAATGCTGCCTCCGAGCATCTCCCGGCACCCAAATGAGCAGTTCGTGTTCGGCTGTGGAAGGGAAATCTCTCACACACATGGGGTGAGTACACACTGCAGTTGGCTGTTTACCTCAGGTGTTTGGAAGGTCTTTTTGCTGTAGTTGTGCCCTGCTCTCTGGCACAGGCATCCCACAACACCTTGGAGAGGCTGCACCCTTGACAAGGAGGTGTGAGGGGGGCAGAGGGACCTGGCTCGGGCCACGTGAGGGATCTGTGGCAGGATGTGGGGTGACCCCCCAATTTTCAAATTCCTTGGCTAGAACAGGAAGATGGTTTCTGAGTTAGTCTGCCTCGTGGGACTGTGCCTTTCCACCAAGAAAAAAAAGTTTAATATGAAGACACTCTGCAGACAAATATAGTCATGGGTAGCAGTGCACGAAAAGCAGTTTAACACAGTGTTAAAGAAAATCAAAGTGAAAAATCTCGGTCTTAAAATCGCAGCCTTAACACTTCCACCAGGACTGATCATAAGTTTTTCTTTTTTTTTTTTTTTTCCTCTTTCCTTTTGGTGGAGAAGTTTTCGAAGGTATTTTTCAAACTTTCCAGTTTAGCAATGTGTTGGCTCAAATTGAAAAGAGAACTAGGCACTGGGTCACAGGCAGAATTAGGTTTGTGCTAGTGGTGGGGGCAGGTTGCTGACACAGCTACAATCAGACAAAACATTCAAAACTTCTGGCTTTGTACTTCTCAAATGCCTCTTTTAGAAAATCGCTTAAGTTGTTATTAACATCCACCACCCACCTTCCCTTTCTGGTCCTGACATTGTGTAATAATAGATAATGTTGACATATGTTCCCTGCTGGTCAGAAATACTATACTTCTGTGAAAGGTAACATTTTCAAGCAATGACAAAATGTATTTTACTTGGACAGAACATTAGTTATTGGACTAATCTCCAAATGTGGGATGTGGGGTAAAAGTTTTAACATTTTAGTTGTGGGAGAAAGTTTGTTGGGACAGTAAAAGCATCAGTATGGGGTGTGTTTAGTTTTCTCCATTTCTAGAGGTACTGGCTTGGTATCAAACTCTTGCGTCCGTAGGAATTTAAAAGAAACATTTGCAGTATGTATGAGGAACAGCTGTCTGTGTACTCCCAGCAACTTTTCAAAATGACTATTTGGACATTTTTTTTCCTTGGAAGGATTAGAGAATAAGGAGAGTGTGTGTGTGTGTGCATGAGTCCCTCAAGCTCAGAATAATTTTTTATTTTACTGGATCAATTTTGAAATATTGAGTAATTGCTAAAAAAGCTGCATTTTTGTTTCTATTTCCCACTAAACAAAGCTGTCTGGAAATAGAAAAAGAGGAAGAGACAGCAAAATCTTCCAAACAAATATGTTGTGAAAAAACTACTTCTGAAAGTAATCTAGGGTGAGATTCTATAAAAACCTGTCTGCTTTGCATGTTACCCAGCTCAGCACAAGACTGCACAAGCCTGGGGAAATCAGGTTTTATTTTAGGTCTTACATGGATCTCTGTGCTGGGGAAGCTGGAAATCAGTTCCTTTATTGAATGTGCTCTTTTTACGTGCTACAACTGGATCCAGAAATAATCACGGGGGTCCTGTCATGTGGCAGATAAACATCTCTGGCAGTGGGCTCCCTAAGATTCTTTTTTTTCCCCCTGCACTACAAAGCAGGCTGTTCCGAAATGTGGCTCTTGCTGCAAAATCAGGGAAGTTTTAGGGAACGGCCCTCTGTCCAGAATCTGCCCACCACCTCCCAGGCTCTGACACCCCAGTCTGTGGGGAGCAGGAGCTTTGACCTGCTCAGCCCATGCCCCAAGCCATGAGCCGTGGCCCTGGGCACATCCCGGGGCCTCCCAGCAAGCCCTTCCCGTGTGGGAAGCAAGCTGCTGCCCTGTGGGTCTGCGATGGGGTCTCCCATGGAGCACAGCTCTCCCGCCAGCTCCCCATCCATCTTCCTTCACCCATCAGGAGCATCCTGTTTGTTTTCAAACTCTCCCTGCGTGTCTGTCGGGCTGCCTTGGGTTGGCTCTGTTCTCAGTTACACCCATTGATGTCAGTGGGGTTGCGTTGGTGGAATCAGGAGAAAAATTTGGCTCCTCGTCATTTTATTCCCCCTCTCCTCTTTTTATTTTTTTTTCTTTATTTGACACTGCTGAGGTTGAGCCCAGCCCTCTGCCTGGCTTGTCCCGGGCTCCTGCTGCCACTGGGGTGAGAGCTTCTCCTCTGCCGCTCCTGCTGCTTGGCACGGCTTCGCTGCTTCGGATCCAATCTCGGCTCAGAACATATCTGTTCTGCTTTCTGCTTCCTCCCTCCCTCTCTGCTCGCTGTAAAGCTTTTTATTATCCAGACTTTATGGAAGGCTCTGTACAAAATGAAGTTGTGAGGTTATTTGTTTTGGTGCAGCCGATCCAATAGTATAAGCTACTTCCCTCCTTTAATCTTCCCCTCTTTAGATAGCACATAGGCTTTTATGTCCATTAATTGTCAGAAATAAATGCTTCTTTAGCTATTACTTCCTGAAACAGAGCAGTGATCTCCCTTACACACAGCTGTTTATATTATGCATAGCACAGCCCTGCCATAAGAATACATCATAAGTTTTGTGAGACTTTGCACTCACGTTTAGAATAATTTCCAGTTTAGCTTCCCTTTTCCCAAAGTATGCAGTGGGCTACTGAGCACCAATGCCTGCTGCCCCTCGGCTGACATGGCCCAGGAACAATCCCTGCAGAAGCCAGCAGGCTCTAGAAGAAATAGAAGAGTGATAGGATAAAGTGAGTAAGGTTAGTGGAGTTTCACGTTGCTGGTTTAGGACCTAATCATTATTAATTATTCACTTAATAGTAGATACTTCATCTCCCAGCTGAGAGTAAGACCAAATGGTGCCATATGTAGTGCAAACACCTATTAAGTCATCGTCCCTTTATCAAACAATTTACAGTCTAAATAGACAAGCTAGAGAAAAGATGGGAAATGAACAAAGAGGTGTCAGCACTGGAGACAGGAAATTGGAGGAACAGGGGCAGTAGGGATAGGGAGGGAAATGAAGTCCAGAGTGTAATTTCTGGAGATCATTAGAGAAAGACCCACAACTGGGGCAAAAGCAGAGACCCACTGCTCTGGAAACCCACTGTGACAGCTGAAATTGGTCCTGCTCGTCACCAGTGCCCGCAGGGCTCAGCAGGAAAGAAGAGGTGGTGGAGATGCTCGTTACCCACTTCCACCAAGCTGAGCTCCGTCACTGCTGACAGAGCACCCCTCTGGGCTAACCCAGAGGGTATTTCTGAGCAGGGCTGGGGGATGTTCCCTGCAGCCTCTTCTGCAGGATGGTGACAAGGAGTGTACAAGGTTGGTGCTACCATTCTAGGGAACAGGTCTGGAATGACACATCCCCTTAGCCTTAAGGGCTGCTTCTCTCCTGGTACCTTTCCCAGGCCCCTTGCTGGGTGAGCACCACCAGCCCAGGCTCTCACACTCACTCACATTTACTTACTCCTACTTACACAATTTAATTTGCACCACCTTACAAATCACCTCTGGATTTGGCCCCCGGTCCAGCTCACCTCTAACACAGACCAATGTCCTTGCCTACAAATGGTCTGAGTGCTTGTGTTTGTCCCTTTGAGGGGGCTGCTTTGATTTGTGTCTGTTTTTAAGTTCAACTCTGTGCAGCAGCAAAGAGCTGACAACTTTCTAAAGTTCCTTAAATTCTCAGAACGCTCTACAAATGTTAACTCTCTGGCAACAAAGTATTTAGGACACTTTGCTTATGTCTTCATGAATAACTTTCGGAAAGGGTTGTGACATACTTGTACCATTATTTTGTATGGCAATTGAAGAAAAAAAAAATCTTGGAAGGATGTTTGTTTTTATTTTTCTTCTTCTGACCACTCTGTTAGGAAGAACTGCCAAGTTTGACTCTAAACTTGCAAGTACAGTAACTTTTTTTCTCTGAAACTTGGGTCTATAATGTCTGAAGCAGCTTTTGGTTGAAAGCAATTGTTACGTTCCTGACTCTTGTGATCAATCGAAATCAATTTCATACAGAAGGTTAACAGAGAAGGTCCAAACAAATGAATCCATGTGCATTTATCTGACAGCATTTCATATACAAATAACGAAAGCAGTACATTATCAATTCTCCGTAGTAAGAAGCATTCTTCATGTTTTTGTAAAAAGTACTTAAGAGCTGACTTTGAAGAAAGACTTTGAAAACTTGCCAAACCTTCTTTGTATTTTGAAAGTCCACATCAAGAAAGTAGTAAATAGTCATTGAGCATAGGAAAAAGGAAACTATTAGCATTGTTTTCTTTGAAAGATAAAAAGAAAAATGCAGTGCAAAACTTCATAATCTCTGAAATGTGTATTTGTTATTTGAATCAATTTAAAACAATTGTCACTATTAAGTTCATGTTAGCCTGCCTACTGAACTGTATAAAATGGTTCTGTATCTGCTGGTTTCATGTATATGGGTTCCCCCCTTTCCTCATCTCCTTCTAGTTTTATAGGCTTAAGCATTTCCATTTAACTGCAGAGTTAGAATTTATATGAAGGCTCTGTTAAAGAAACCAGCTTCAGCTCCCCAACCCTCCTCAGGATTTTTAAACCTATTTTCATTCCTCTAATGTAAGAAAGGATATTTATCCTTGATTTCTATAAAGCAATAGCTCCTCAGCTTTTCCCTTTCTGGGGCCCCACTGCCATCATGCAGCAGTTCTTTGTAATGTGTTCAGATTAAATATCCTCTTTTCTTTTTTGTTGTTTTTTGTTTTTATTTTCAGAAGTAAATAGCTCCTGGGCCAGGCTTTCTCTTATTGTTAGTGTGATTTGGTGCAGCATCATTGCTGCTTGTCACCAGGAAACATGAGACAAGGTGGTTTCCATAGGCTGAAAGAAAAGAAGAGGATCATGCCAGAGCAAGCTTAACCACACATGGAGATGGGAGTATGTGCAGACCTACACAACATTCCACCTTTGAACAGGTACTTCACACACTTGCACCAAACAGGAGAACCTTGGTATTATTTAATGATGTGTAATTGAGGAGCCAACTTGCCTTTTACCACCACTAATGCAGGTTGTACTTATGCATATATTAATTGCAAAGCCATTAAGCTGTCCCAAGTGTGAGGTAGTGCTATGAGGAAATGCCTGTTCACTTCATCTTTAGTAAGTTCAGTACACGTTGGGCTAAAAGGGGATCTAAGCCATGTGTAACCTGTGAGAAACAGAAGTGGAAGTTGGTATGAGGAGAAACATTTGTGTGTCACGTAGAGATGGGAGATTTCCCCCTGTTTGCCATAGAAGTGGCTGCAGGTTATAAAAGAGACCCAGCAAAGACCTTGCAGGGCTGTGTGGGCATATTGGGGTGTTTGGTGGACAGCTACAAACGCTGACCTTTTAAGAGGGATCGTGTCTTTATATAGAAAACGTATATTTGTGGATGAGATAAAGGTAGGATTACAGTAAGGATTTTTTTGGCAGGAGTTTCCGTGATTGTATTTCTTAAGAAGATAGTTGATGGATTAAACGATCATCTGAGATTTTCGGAGTTTGTAAAGACTTTCAGATTTACCAATTCATCATCTCTTGTCTCCATCTAATTATTACAAATCTGTTGCTTCTAAATATTTGTTGCTGCTGGATATTGACTCATGTCCTGCCCTAGCTTTGTTCAAAGTATCTATCCCATTCTACAAGAAACAATCAAGAAAACATAAAATAGATTAAACTGTGATAAATGCCAAATGCAGGAAAATACCCTGCTGAAAAGTATGAGAATTTTTCATGCTTCTCTGCCTTCATTTTTTTCATTGATAAAATGAATCTACTCACATTCACTTCTCTTATGACTTTTTTTTGGTAACAAACAGTTTAAGCCCGGACCTGCTGATGGCTTGTTCATGTCCTCTCTCCTTGTAGGGAGAGGATGACTGAAATTTGAGAGGAGGTTTTGTTCTTGTCCTGTGCAGCAGTCCCACCCAATGCAATGGAGAGCATTGTCCAAAGGTAGGCAAGAAATTTTAGAGGTTTTATTTTTCTAATAACCAGCATCAAGCAGCAGATGAAGAGGAATGTCACATTTGTCCTTGTGCCTAGAAAAGCAATGTAAATGACTATTCAACATTTCAGTTATCATTTTTTTTTCCTTCATGCTCAAAAGGTCTTTTTTAAGAGCCTTTCCCATGCTCTCATTTGGATTGTGACTCTAGGATTTATTTGATAGCTGATTAAATGCTTTATGTTTTGTTGGTATGGACTCTGATATTTAGCAAGCAACATGTAGCTTAAAAGAAAAATATTTTGAATTTTCTGGGTATTTGACTGATTTCAATGAGGATAGGTCTTCACCACAAGTCTGTTAGCATTGCCACGGGTTCAGAAGCTGGATAGGAGCAGTTTGGATGCTCATACAAAGCAATAAAAGAAAAAATTACTCGCTTTTTTTTTAGCAATGGCACTTGTCCATTTCTGCATTCCTGGAAAAAAAAATGTCTATAAGTAGTTCTTTTAGGGATGACTTTTGGTCTAGTTGTTATTTAGTGATAATACCAAATGCTATTTATTTTTCCAAAATGCAAAATTAATGCTGCTTTACTCTACCAATGAAGCAGAATCTCATCAAGTCAAGCTTTTTGGTTAGGAAGATTAAAGGAGAAGGCAGAGGGACAAACTCTCTTCTGAGTGTTGAGCTAGATGATCCATTGTCCTCAAAGAAATTGGGATTTTCACTAGTGTAATCAAATGCAGAACTTCTCACGTGAATTTTCTACAGATTTTTGTTAATTCTTAAAACATGGAATGATAGTAATCCTCCTGTTCCTAGGGATTCTCTATCTACAACCCCCGTGGCAGCTGTGTAACCCTGGATTGAGGAGGTGTAGTTTGCATTGCCCATGTGGAAGTCCTAGGATAACTGCAGCTGGAATGAGCAGAGACATGCTTGTTAATAAATAAACTACTGTAAATATGCCTTGTGCTTCCTAGAAATTTCCTGCCTGCATCTTTAAGGAGAAGTCCAAGTTATTCAGCAAAAATATCTTTGTCAGTGCTTTGGTTTGCAGTTGCAAAAATGTTCTTTTTCAAAATTCAATGTATCAGTGCAGAAGAAACCTGTTGGGGCTCCATGTTTTTGGAAAAAGGAATTGTGTCTAAGTCATTGGTGGGGTGTCACTGCACGGTGCATCCAGCCACCATTCTGGGCATCCACCAAATTTTGGGATGAGAGCATCTTGCTGCAGGCCCCCACCCTACCCTGCAGCCTCTGGGACATTCCTGCAGCCGCTTTCCAGAGAAATCCCACGCCGGCAGGGTGACTCACATCAGAAGACATTCCAGAAAGAAGAATAATTATGCCGTTGCTGGAATTGATGTAATGGTGTTTTTCAGGATGCTTTAATAGACATGAGTGATGTTTTGGCAGGCAATTGAAATAACCCTGGATATCTGATTGCATTACTGACTGCTACCAAGGGCATCTCTGGGGAAAGGGACATTACTTAAGGTACTTTCTCCAGATTTTTAACTTGCTGGAGCTAAGGTTTAGCGCAGCATAGGGCTCTTTTTCAGAAGACAGACATATTGGAGAGCTTAACCAAGACATATAACAAACCAAACTCTAAACATATACAGATTCCAAGAGACAGGCCTGTGTAAACAACATCATAATTCCCTGGGTTATGTGTTGTTTAAAATAACATTCAGCTATGCATTCACCTCAAAAGATTGCCACTTAACGGCGTTGTTTCTTTTTGTAATCTTTATTGTTTAGGTTTATTATGGCTCTCATTTTTTCCCCCTTTAGAAAACATAAACAATTCCCTTGTTTGCCCCGCGAGCGGGATCCCCTTGTCCTGGCAGCGCCTCCTGTGCACCATGGCCGGCCGAAAAGACAACAGCTGAGCACTGTGTTGAGCCTTCTCCCAGAATTAAGTTTATTCTCCCTGCTTGTATGTGTTTTACTACCCCGTTCCTCAGGATGGTGTTTCTTGTTATTAATGATTACTACCAGTGTTTAAACACTCTTGTTTAGCACCCTCTTGTTTAGCACCCACACGGTCCCACCGAGGCCTCATTACCTTCATTTTGGCCATATATTAAAAAAATGACAATAAAAGGAGCCCTGCACACTGATGTTCCCAGGTTGTTTTGCAGAGCCCTGTCGTTTAGCTGCTCTCTGCAGGTAAATAGGTCTTTTTCTTGGTCTGGCACGTTGATAAGCCTTCACACTTGGCTGGGCTCGAGGTGCGTTTGTGCAAAGGCAGATTGTTTTAGTTAACATAATCAGTGAACTCACTGTTCTACCTGGATGTCTGGGAGAATTGCCAAGAGATTTCCCAACATTTCAATCAGAGGCAGGGGCTATAAAGCTGTCAGTTTTCTTGTAGGCCAATTTGCCTTTGCCATGGTTCTAACATTGTGCTCATTTATAAAGAAATCAGCCCGGGTCTTTTGGGGTAATATTTTATGCTGGCTTCAATTTGAAGAAGAATGATTTCTTCTTCTTTCCTCCTCCTTTTCTTTTTCTACTTTTTATTGTAGAGATGCATTTTTAAAAGCCATTTCCTGACATAGGGAAATGCCCCACTTTAAGATTCTGATACAATAGTAATTAAAAAAGAAATTAAATAATTAATTAATACTCCATTTCTGTTCCCAGCAGTGAAGCCGAGCTCCTTTCACATACTGTACCAGCCTCAAGTAAATCTATTCTTAAACAAAGAAATGAAGCTACTTAGGTCAAATGTTCAGAGTGATCTTGGTCTGCCTACTAATTAGAATCAGAGATATGTTAAACTACCTGAAAATAATTCACTTTCACAGGGAAAAAAGTATACCTACAAGTTTATGGTTTGCAGGTCATTGTCATCTACCCTACTTCCACCTGCCTCAATAAATTCCCATGAAATATCTACTACTGAGTACTGAACTTGGGGATTTTTTTTCCCCAAGCTTTCAATATTTACCACCTTGTGCCAGATTACATCATGTAACCTTCAACAGCGTTGTGACTTTTTTTTAGTGGATAGGATGCATGGAGCAGGGCACCACATCCGCTTGATATTTCTTTGATGTTTCCCACTGGAAGATTTTCAGGATTTGGCCAGTTGGAGGTTTTTCAAGTATTTTGTCATGTTCGGGGCCTAGGACAACTGTTGGCTATTTTTGCAAGCTGTTGATGAGAAAGGTGGACATGTTCATTCTGCTTTGCAATGCCTCCAGCTGTAGGGAGTGGTGGTGGCAGGGGTGATGCTGAGTGCACGGTCCTGTGTCAGCCTGCAGGACAGGTACGTGGTGCCATCAAACACCTTTTGCAAGATCATCCTCAGTAGGTCCATAATTTTTAAGTTTTGGGTTCCTGAGGGTCAGTGCCTCAAGAACTTGATGCAATGAAGCAGGAGGGTGGTCACCCTGGGAGATAGGAGAGATGAGGTAGGTTTAGGTTGACTGGAGAAGCCTCCAGGGAGATCCTAAAGCACTTTCCTGTACCTAAAGGTGCTACAACTGAGTAATAGAGCTGGAGAGGGCCTCTTTACAAGGGTCTGGAGTGACAGAACAAGGAGGAGTGTCTTCAGACTGAAAGAGAGTAAGTTTAGATGGGATATTAGGAAGAAATTCCTCCCTGTGAGGGCAATGAATCCCTGGCACAGGCTGCTCAGAGAAGTTGTGGTTGCCCCTGGATCCTTGAAAGAGTTAAAGGCCAGGCTGAATGGGGCTCTGAGAATCCTGGTCTAATGGGAAACGTCCCTCCCCATGGCAGGCAGGCTTGGAATGAGATGGTCTGTAAGGTCCCTTCCAACCCAAACCATTCTGGGATTCTACCATCACCTGTCATGGGAGGATTTCACTCCTACCAGGAGCATATCAAGGCTTGACAAATTCACCTGTCGGAGGCTTCACGCAGCTGATTTATTTGCCAAGACAGGTGGAGAGCTGCCTGGGCTTATCTCTGAGCAAAGTGGAATGAGAAGAGGCACATTAAAGAAGTTCTCCCTCTGATTGCAAAGACGAGAGCGCGACTGTTACAGCGCCGCAAATTAGCAGATGGTTTTAAACCAGCTCCCAAGCACTGAAATTAAAAGCACTTAATACAGGAATCATATTCTCTAGCTAAGGCACAACGGGACTCTGGTGAATTTAGTTTATAATGCTTCCGTGTTGTAACAGAAATTTGTCTTTTTGAGGCAATCAGGGGAGCCGCATTACAGCAGGACTTGCAAAGATTCGTGTTTGTGTCTGGTGGTTGCAAATGCATTAACTCTTTCATGTGAAACTCCTCTGCCAGTGCCATAATTCCTTCTGTGCCGAGTTCAGTGGACCTCTGAGAAACAGTGTTCAGTTCCAGGTGAATAGCAGATAGGTAACAAAATCTGCCATCTGTTCATTTCTTGAATAGAAAAAGGGATTTTATGATGGAATTCTATGTTGGACTGTTTCCTCTTGGGGTAATTTGTTGCAAATTTAACAATTAAGCAAGTCAGCCTTTGGTGTTGTGGCTCAGCCACCGACCATATCCATGAATATTTAAATCAAGAATGCAATTTTTGGAGGATTATTATTGTCAAGAAGAAACAAAATTGTCCTATAATAATTAACATTTTCATTATGCAAAGTGATACAGACATATAAACGTAGAATCACAGACTGGTTTGGGTTGGAAGGGGCTTTAAAGATCATTTCATTCCACCCCCTGTCATGGTCAGGGGTACCTTCCCCTATCCCAGGCTGCTCCAAGCCCTGTCCAAGCTGGCCTTGGACACTTCCAGGGATCCAGGGACAGCCACAGCTTCTCTGGGCACCCTGTGCCAGGGCCTCACTGCCCACACAGGGAAGAATTTCTTCCTAATATCCCTTCTAAACCTATTCTTTTTCAATCTGAAGACACTCCCCCTTTCCTGTCACTCCAAACCCTTGTAAACAGTCTGTCTCCATCTTTCAGGTCCCTCCAGGTACTGAAAGGCCACAATCAGGTCACCCTAAAATCTTCTCCAGACTGAAGAAACCCACTTCTCTCAGCCTTTCCTCATAGGAGAGGCTGTCAGCCTTTTTTCCCTTTCTCTCAAACATTGGCAAACACACCACAATACCCCACATTGTAATGAGACAGCAGAGGAGTTGGCTACCATGCTCATTACTGTTTCATTACTTGGTGATCAGGAGAGCTTTTTTCCATCAGTGCCTGATTTCTGTGTTATCAGGAAAAGGGCAAGATCTTTGATGTTTTGTAACATTCTTCAGCGGTACGAGAAAACTTGTTGTTTTCTTCCTTTTCAAGGATAAATCAGTGGTTTATAATTGATCTATAGCAGATCTTTCAGATTTAACCTAGGGTCATGTATAAAATATTAAATACAGCCATTATAGGGGCTATGTTTTTTAAAAAAAACTGTATGGGTGTTAGCCTTTATATCCTAGACAAATTCCAACTTGGGTAATTAATTTTTTTCCCTACATTCATTTTCCATACAATTTTAATTGGGTACAATATTTTTCACTTCCTGTACAAAGTAATGGTGCATTTTCCTGTGCTGTGAAGGAGTTAATACTTGCTGAGCTGGAGGTTGCTGCACTTCAGTAGTAAGTGAATCTGCTACGTATGTTTGAAGAAATCGGCACAGAAAAATGCCAATTCCTCTTGAAATAAGGTACCAAATTTGTCAGATGTTTTGGCATGCTGTAAAAGTTTAAAATTACATTAGTGGCATCCAAGTTATCACACACATATCCTAAAAAGCAGATTTTTTTTGTACTGTTCAAATATTCAGCATGTGGCTCATCAGATTGCGTTAACCACCACTACAAAAGGGAAAGGAATCAATACATATGTAAATGTGATTCTGGTTTAAAAATCTATTTTGGGTTTTACTGTTGCCATGCTAAAAGGCATTGTAAACTGCAACAGACCCATTTCCTACGGGTTGGCTTCCCTCTGCCACCAGAGCAAGTGGAGCACGTGGCTCTCCAGAAGAGGAGAGCAGTGGAAAGAGGGCTGGTGTTGATCATTTCCAGGAGATCTTGTTCCACATTGAGGAGGTGCCTAGAGAGAAACAGGTTTGAGGGGTTTTCCTGGACTTTGGAAATTACATAGATTGTTTAAACATTTATTATGGATTGCATAGCATGGGTAAAACATACTTCGGTTTTTGGATTAAGCAATAAATGTTGTCCTTAACACCAGAATCTGTCTAATTTAAGAAATCTGAGTCAGTTAGCTGAGGCTGTGAGGTCCATTAGCAAATTTTTCTCCATCTGTAGAAGATCATACAGGTCACCCAGAATTACACTTTTTTATTTTTCTGCTCTGGAAGATCTAACTCGATTCAAAATATTCACAAAGTCTGAAGTTATATGTATAAAAAGAGCAGGCAAATAACATTTTCCCCAAGCAGTGGTCCTTGAAGTTGTTTACATTCATTTATATCAATAAAATCAAAAGCCGGGTGTTCTTCCTCATTCTCTCCTTTGTACGTTGTATTTGTTTCCTTTGAAAAGAGTTGGCACTGGAGAGAATAATGACTGAAATCCCAAAGGTGACAGAATCTGACCCTGACAAGGGCTGTGAAGTTTGTCTGAGCACAGCAAGGCAGTGAGACCCCGGGAAGCACTCAGGGGACAGCAGTGACTCCAAGAGTGAAGTGCAGAAGGGTGTGGCAAGGATGGGAGATGCTCTTGGGTAGCCCCAAAAGATGTTAATAGCTCCAAGATGACATTTCCCCTATTAAAATTTGCTCACCTTGATGTCAGGGACAGAAACCTCAAAGCCAAAATCTTCACAAAAGCAAAGAACACGAGGGGAGTTTTGGATTGGTTTGCTAACAGATGCCTGGGGGGGATCAGAAAGGCCATGTGGACAGACATAAGGATTTAAACCAATTTAGGAGATAAAGAGGAGGTGAGAGAAGGCAGAGGTGAGACAGAACAGAGGCCTGCCCTGTGCTGGTGTAGGGAGCAGAGGCTGCCTGGTTAAGCAGTGGGGTTAGGGAGAAAGAGGTCTGCTTCATGAAGGTACCTCATTGAAGGAAAATTCACTCCCAGTCCTCCAACAAAGCATTTGCCCACAGTGCAGTTTTGCCTCAGAATTCATATTAAAACCAAAGCATTTTGTACAAACAAAATCTCAGTGAAAAAACTTTTGTGCATTAAGTACAGGCAGGTTGTCAACAGGGAAAGTTATTCATAAAAATATGATCAGAAAATATTCTGCCTTTTAAATTCATCAATGAATAGCCATGGTGGAGTTTTGGTTTGTTTATGTTGAGTACCCAAAGAGAGGTCCTCCAGAATATTTGAGGATAATCTGTGGGGATTTTGCTTCATCTGTAGCTTTCCTCTTGGAATTTAATTTTCTTTCTGTAATCTGAGTGTCACTTTAGGTCAGTCAGAAATATTTACTGTCTTATTAGAGGGAACTACCTTCACTGCTCCTGCAGCAAGGTTTTTGGGAATCAGCCCAAAAATCCATCACAAGCAATGCTGTGCTCTGTGGACTAAAGCAATGTAAATGCAGTTATACACAATTGTGTGATTTTATCCTTGTGTTTAAGACAGTAACAAACATTCCAGCTTTAAGGGGGTTTCGTGTGCTCTTGCATGCTCAGTCATGCATTATGGCACATGCCACCACACTGTGAAATGCCACACCATGGCACATGACACCGAGTCCCCCAGGAGTGTTCAGGGCATGGTTTGGTGTGGAGAGCAGCCGTGCAGGGCTGTGCACTGTTGGTCTTTCAGCATCAACATTCCCAAGTGGAAATGAGTGAGGAGATCCAGAGTTTTCAGCCAACTCTGGGAAGACAGTGGGAAATTGGTCTGTGCTGTCACCAGGGTAACATTGGTATAGAAAAGTATTAGAGAGAGGAATGGTCAGTACCCAGTAAAGAGAAAAGGAAACTCTGTGTCCTCAGGATCTCCCTTTTCTCCCCACGGGATTTGGAGGTGGAGTAAAGGCAACGCAGCAAGGAGGGGGCTGATGATTTCTCATCTTATGCTTTTACCACTGGGATATATTTCCTCTTTATCTTTCCCCTCCCTCTACCAAAAATGCCTGAAAATGATGCTTCTTTTCCCATTCTCTTTTGAAACATTGATGTAGAAGGTTTGGAAAGCCAAAATTTTTATTATGAAGCAATAGCCCCTGAGAACTCATTGAATATAGCACTTATTTTTTTCTTTCCAACCCTTTTATTGCTGTATCCCATCTCCAAATTTACAATCTTTCAGCTACTATATGACTCCATTGTGACTCTATCCAATGATTAATGTGGGATTAATTTGTCTGGTGAATGTTGGTGTGACTGCTGCTGACTGTGCCCTTGTTAATGACATATTTCCATCGGTTTGGAGAGCAAATTATTGTGTGCCTCACCTACTCAGAAACAGCTGTTCCAAGGAAAGACAGAGTATTAGACTGTATCTTCAGGAACAATCTGTTTTCTGTCTGTAATTAATATGTTCCGGATTGTTTGGCTATTTTGGTCAGTGCATCACAAACTGGACTATTATGCTCAAAGCTACTTTTGGGACATCCAGTAACAGCTTCTTCTGAAAGCATTGAGAGCAACCCCTGTAAATCACTGTGGGCTTGAGTAACTATCCAGCTTTGCCTAAACCATGCCAGGTTTCTGTAAGAAGTGATGAGCTATCACTGGATTTAAAAAAAAAATAGTATCCTTGATTCACACCTCGCTGGTGTAAATCCTGCTCCAATTTTAAAAGCACCTTGTTATAACAGTGTTGGACAGAGGAATTCTTGAGGCTAAGTGACATTTGCAGCCTATGATACTGGTGTATCTGTGCTGTGTATCCTTCAACATTTGGCATTTAAGAAAATATGCTCATCCTCGCATCGCCTGTTAAGCACTCACTCTATTAGCAAAAAAAAAAAAAAAATAAAAAGAGGTAAGTAAAAAAGAAGAAAATAGTCCTCATTGCATTTGAGTTTTTAATAAGCAAAAAAGGGGTCAGTGTGACCACAACAGCGTGAAATCAGCCCCAAATGACCTCAGGAAAATGTACACCTTGAAGCCAAAGGTGGGTTAAAATGGCATTTTTTTTGTCCATGGATTCATGCCGGAATAACTTGCGCTCTTTAGTGTGCACAGCTGTATTATCCCGGGGCAGTTTTTGGCTTGGTGTGAATTTACACATCTGTCAGATCGCTTGGAGATCCATAGGCAAGATGTAGAGCTGGGGAACATTGTGTGGATTTGGGATGTTTCCTGTAGGAGCTGGGAAGCGACGAGGAACGAAAGGCTCGCCTTCTCCCTACCCATCACCCTCCGCTCCCAGGAACAGGACAAAAGCACGTCTGTTCACAGGTGATTTCAGGCTCTGCCTCAAGATTTCATTCTCAATTCAAACCCACATTTTTTAGTTCAGAAAGGCTAATTTAAAGCTGCTTGTGCAGTCCCTCCAGTTTATTCCAAATAGCGGTCCCCAAGGGGTATTTAAATTCGTGTTAAGTACTAAGGGTTTGTCTGGTTTTTTGGAAGCATAAGCTGAGCATCAGACTATGAATACTGAAAGCTAATCTAGGGGTTCAACCACGGATCAGATTCCTTTTCTTCTCCTAGTTTCTTTTCCCTTCACAAAAGGAGGTTGTAGCCATGTGGATGATGGTCTCTCCCCCCAAGTAACAAGTAATAGGACAAGAGGAAATGGCCTCAAATTGTGCCAGGGGATGTTTAGGTTGGATATTAGGGAAGATTTCTTCACCAAAAACATTGTCCTGCCCTGGCACAGCTGCCCAGGGCGGGAGTGGAGTCCCTGTCCCTGGAGGGATTTAAAAGCTGTGGGGATGTGGCACTTGGGGACATGGTTGATGGTGGGCTTGGCAGTGCTGGGGGAATGGTTGGACTCGATAAACTTAGAGGTCTTTCCTAACCTAAATGATTCTATAATTTTATTCTATAATTATATATTTCTCTAGTCATTTCTATGTTGTCTTTTTTCCTGGACTACTGTTCACAGTTGCTCAGCTCCCTAATTTTCTCTGTCTTCAAAACCAAGGGCATTTCCCCTGAGTTCTCAAGGCACTCTGCTTTATGCATGATCCTGATTTCATCTCCAGAGCTCTTCAAACCTTCTCGGTGCTGTGCCATGGCCTGAACTGGAGCCTTGCAACCACTCAATCCCTGCACCTGCCTCTGCTACCAGCTTCCCAGGTGGCCTTTGGAATATTTTAATTTATTCCCTATATGGTGCTTTTACACCACTCTGGCCTCTAACTTGCATCTGAAATTGCTGCCATGTATTTTAATGCATAATGAATTTTGAGATGCAGTTTCTGTGCTTCTACATAAAATACAGTTGCATTGTTCACATAGCAAAATATTTTTCTAATTCATAACCCTGGGATAAGCCAAAAACCCGTAATTTTTTCTTTAATTTTTACAGAGGGAGAGTGAACACAGTAGAGCTGGAGAGGGTTTTCATGTTTGCAGAGCCCCATTGCAGTGTCTGGGGCTGTGTCGAGCGTGTTGGTGAAGCGAGAGGCGAGGCGGACGTGCTCGCTTGGATTGGTTTTGGGGGAGGTTGTGCACAGCTTACAGTGGAGCTGGCACAGCTTCCAGGCCTGGGGTTAAGTTGCTCAGTTTGGTTCAATTGGTAATTAATAAGAGCAATGGCCAATTTGACTTTATACCATGTGTCTGTCTGTGTGGAACCTGGCACACGCAAACCCCCTTTCTACCCAGCAAGATGGTCAGTGTATTTTTTGACATTCTGGGAACTGGGAAGCGTGTGGAGTTTTTGGTGAAGGAGAATAATCCTCCTGGCCCCTGACACAGGTTTAAAATGGTGGTTAAATGTGACTTTCAAAATGTTTCTGGAGCACTGTTGTAAGGTCACCTCCTACAACTTCCAGATTTTCAGCAGACAGGTCCCTCACAGTTTCAGGGCAGCATCACAGCAGTTGGGTTGTCTCGTAAACCCAGAAGGGGCCACCAACATTTTGGTGCAAGACTTCCCCCCACACCCCTCCAAAGAGGAACATCTGCTCCTTAGCATGCTGCTCATTTCCATGGCAGGACTCCAGTTGCTCTTCCAGCGCAGAGCTCGGCAATAGAAGTGCTGGTGTCTGAGCTCTGGAACAAACCAAGTGGTTTGCGTGTGCTTTTGTGTGCCATGAGTTATTTCTACTGTGTGCTTATTTATAATAATGGCCATTCATTATTATGAGGGAGGTTTTTTTTTTGCTCAGGAATCATCACAGTGCACACTGTAAATGCATCTTGACAATAGTTTACGTTTGTAGATTATGGACTCGTAATACGTATTTATTTGTGTGTATAAAACTGTAGTACCAAATGCATAGTAAAAAAAAATTAAAAAAAAAAAAAAATAAAAACCAACCCAAAAACAAACCTTAGGAAATTGCATGAACAGTAGTTCCATTTAAAATATCATATCTTGGCCAATTTTGTTATGTCCAAATATCCTAGTCACATTGTAGACTAACAGCCTGCCAAATTTCGCTTAAAAGCACAGCCAATTTTTAAGTTACAGAAGCACAAAGAGCAGTGGAATGTTCTTTTTTAGGACTCCTCTAACTTAAACAAAAATTATAAGGTTTTTATTGTTTTGCTTAAATCCAAGGGAAAAAAAAATATTTGCTGCAACTCAGCCTGGATGTCACTGCAGAGTTCAGCATTTGGCTGTCCTACACGAGCAGAGTGTGCTGCTTAAAACAAGTTGATTTGCTCCTTAGAAGTTCAAAGCCCATATAAAAGTATATCTGTTAGTAAATATGAGACAGTCAGAGGAATTTTTATTAATGGGATCTAGCTTTATTTATTTATTCCCACCCCCCCTCCAAGCAGAGCCATTCTCCCATTGGACTATTAACTAGAGATATTTTCCCTGCTGACTGCTGGTCTGAATTGGGGTCTTTTTAGAGGCTTTATCTTGCTCTTTTTGGATTGTAACAGGATACACTGTCTCACTCCCAGTGCAATAAAGAGAAAGTTTAAAATAATCTGAAGTAAAAAAACATTGATTTTTTTTTTTCTCCTAGCAGTGATAGTCAGGAACTACTATTAAAATATCTTAAAGGAAAGAAAAAAATATTCAAATTGTGGACATAACCCCAAATGTTCCATGAAAGAATTGGGGGGTGTGGTGTGGTGTTAAATTTTAACTAAGGTTTTGTTGTCAGGAAGGAAAAAAACCTCACTTTTAAGATTTCTCATCTATATACTTAAAATAATTTTCGACTGGCATCAAAGGAACTAATGCATGGATTCATTAGAATAATTACAAGAAAAAAAAGAAAAGGAGGAAAATGGAAGCAGTGCGTTAAAATCTCCATTTTAGCTCTGTATATTGCCTGCCATGCGGGGGGAAAACAGTTAATTAGGACAGCAAAAGACAGCACAGACAGAAAATGTGCTGTGTGACAAAGGTGGCAGAACTCGCCAAAGATTCGGATTGCAGAAGGAAGTTACAACCATCCCTGCAAGATGGCTTAAAAAATGATAAATATATGTATAAAAATTTTTTAAAAATGTGTATTTAAAAGCCCCCATAGCAATCCCCCAGCACTTGCTTAGGATATTTCCGAAAGGTTACGGCTGTGAAATAGTATTTATTTCTCTCTGCTGCGCAGGCGGCTGCTGCTCCCTCCCCGCTCCCCGCGCCGCCTCCAGCCCCGCGCCCCGTTCCCAGCCCCGTTCCCAGCCCCGTTCCCAGCCCCGTTCCCAGCCCCGTTCCCGTTCCCGTCCCAGTTGCCATCCCCATCCCCGTTCCCATCCCCGTTCCCAGCCCTGTTCCCATCCCCGTTCCCATCCCCGTTGCCGTTCCCGTTCCCGTTCCCATCCCCGTTCCCATCCCCGTTCCCATCCCCGTTCCCATCCCCGTTCCCATCCCCATCCCAGCCCTGTTCCCATCCCCGTTCCCAGCCCCGTTCCCATCCCCGTTCCCAGCCCCGTTCCCGTTCCCAGCCCCGTTCCCGTTCCCATCCCCATTCCCCTTCCCGTTCCCGTTCTTTATTCCCAGAGCAGCTCTCAGCCCCCGTGGCCAATCGGGGCGGCAGCGCCGGCCCAGGACCGTGCTCGGTGCTGAGCTCCAAATGTGATTCCAGCCCTGACAGGGGGATTATAGGAAACAGATGACTTACGCTTCTAATTTGTGGCCTTAAATTGCAAACAGAATTTCAGGAGTCGAGCGGAGTAATAAATGGCAATAGAGAAAGCCACACACAGCCAAATCAGTATGTGGTGGTTGTAGGTTAAACTAAATAGGAAGAGACAGGTTATGATGGTTTAGTGTATTACAGAGAAGAAAGTCTTAAATTACTGGTGCTGAGAGGTATTGCGCTATGGCAGACAGTATTGCATTGTGTAGTCTGCAGATATCACAAGCAGAACAATAAAAAAGCAGGTTTAGCATAAAACCTGTTGCTGGACAAATCTTTTTTTCCTTCCCCTTGAAATGGAAGCGGTGTTTTATGTTTGTTTTGACCTTACCAATATGCTTGCCCCTTAACATCTGTTTTCTACTGTTGCAGTTTTTCACACCAAATTAACTGTCAGGGCTTCAGATAAAATAAAGTTGAAAATACCTCCAAATTATTTTTTTGGTGGCTTTCAAGACTAGAAGAGTGTCCTGTTACTCTTCCTGTCCTTATCTCCTACAGGCATAAAATATATTCTGGTAAACATTTTCAAACTGTTAAAAATTAGAGTGGCAGATTTTAAACTTTTTTTCCTTGGTTTTTTTTTTCCCCTTTTTTGCTGATGGCATCTCTGCCAGCCACTGCTTTTTGTGTAGTGGCATCAGAGTGTGTTTTGGAGGAGGTTTTTGCTCTTTCCTGCTGGATCTGCTGACTTCTTTTGTTATCATTTGTAGCTCCTGGTTCTGAAAAGCTTCGGCGTGTTTATTTAATGATGATTTGTATCAAAGGCTTGCTCCACGGTGTTAATTGGTGTATGCTCCTTGTAAGCCTTAAATTATAAAGATATATTCTTAGACCCCAGAGTGGTTTCAGCTCTGATATGCCAATGACTAATGTAGGATTTGCTTTTATTTTTTATCCAGTACAAGAGAGAAGGAGAGATGAGGAATATGCTTAAAGGTCTGGAGGAATATCTGGTACCACAAAGGCATATGTCAATTGTTAGTATTTCTTAAGCCTCTTAATTTGAAGATGTATTTTTAAAAATGGAATGAGTCTTGTCTTTAACAATATGTGATCTCTGGAGCCTCTGGAAGCTGTTAGGAAAACATTCCCATTACACACTGAGCAACGTGCCAGTATTATCCTACCACCCAGATAATATTGCCCTAAAATGACAACTGGTCAGACCTCCAAGGAGCATTAACTCAAAGGTTTAAAACAAGAGAGGAAAATAAAGCTTTGGCTCCCCGGTGCTTTGCATTCCTGTGCTGTGCAGGACCCTAATCTGTGCAACCTGTGGTCTCCATCCTGGTGATTTCCCTCTCCAAGGAGCCCTTTAGTGACTCAGGGCATTGCAGCAGGGCCAGCGTTGACGTTTCATTCCAGGCAGCAGAGCCTGCCTGCATTTGAATGAACATAACTGTTATTATTGCAAAATGATTATTGTTTTAAGCGGGTCTTTTGATTATCATTGAAAATGACTGGCTAAATACATTTTGATTAATCACTTGCAAAAATTATGCTTGTTAGAGCTGTTTTATATTCTCAGTCGCTGTGTTCTCACTGTAGGTTGTAGCCATTTCTTTACAGCTGAAGATTTTTTCCCTTTAAGTCACCTGGTGAGAAAGGAAAACAAATCTTAGTTGAAAGCTTTTGTCTGTGAGACAGACTCCTCTTTTCATCCCTATGTCCTTTAAAAAAAATGCTCAATTATTGTCTGTGCCATGGAGGAAAGAATGGGGCCTACACAGGACCTGAACCTTTTCAGACAGGAGATGGCTTTTGTTTTTGCACCCCATCAACACCGCTCACCTAATTAAATCTGATATCTCTGGCTGAAGCAAAATGATTTGTTAATAGTTCTTTGGGAATTTCCTTAATGAGTTTAGATGTCTTTTGTATGGTACATGTGGGGGTATTTTGCAAATGGAGCTGAAAAAGAAAAAAAAAAAAAAAAAAGAAAGAAAAATGGGGCAAAGAGAGAGGAGAAAGAGCACCAAAGCGAGGAGCAAGGTGTGGGCTGACGGCGGGTCCTGGTGGGCTGCCGCCGGTCATTAGCCAGGGCCAGGCGGCAGCGGGGCCGGGGAAGAGCCCTCCCCATCCCACAGAGCCAGGGACATCTGTCAGGGACTCGGATATTACACCTTGATCAGGCCGAGACACTGACACCATTTTCTTTAACAAACACCAGCAGCTTTTCTTTCTCCTTTATTTTAACATTTCTCAGGGGTTGGATTCCCTTTCTTCTCCTGCTCTGCTGAGAGTAAAAGGAGCTTGTTAACTTGCTTAGATATTTTGACTGCTGATGCACTTTGGCCACTTGCCTGTGGTAACAGTGTCAAAGCATTACTTGGGATAATTGCTATATTTGCAGTCTGAAGAGTGCTCTGACTTAGTGTTCAAGCTGCTGAATAAAAAAGAAATTGTCATTTTGGAAGAAATCTGTGAATTACCCTCCCAGTTAAAAACGCACAATTTTCAAAATGTCTTTTCCCCTTGTGTTCAAGCATAATGTTATTCAGATAATTAACATTTTAATAACTCGCTTAAAATATGAGAGCGGCTTAAAAGGCTCTGGTTTCAGTAGGGTTTTGTTTTGTTTTTATTTTTAGCTTTGGGGATTAACCACTATGGGGCTCTATTTCTTCATTCTGTGCATACCCAAAAGTACCCACCAGTCCATAAAAACACCGTGAGCTTCCAGCTTGGGCTTTTCAAAGGATGCGGGATCCAGATCAGAGTTTTCACCAAGTTTACTTGTCTTCCTAGTATCACACTTTGAACTAATACTGTAAAATATCAGTGTTCTTGTAATTATGAAATAACTAGGATATTAAAAATATTAGTTAGGTTGTCAATTGTGGCTCAAGCCATACAGTATATGGATAGCCCATGACAATTTTTTGATAGCCCTTCATTTAGAAACGATGTGAATAATTTATAGGTGCTCTTATGACATCCATTTTCCACGTGGAAGTCGAGACTACAATGGAATTTAATTGTATGAATGCTCCATAAGAAATGGCACCGTTAAACAATATTAGTTATGCATTACACCTTTCTGAAAGGCTTGTGCATCCCACTTGTTGTGCAATCCTTTTCTTTGAGAGATTAGAACAGATAACATGGACAGGCTTTGCTCTAGGAAAAAGTCCAGATTTCTTCTAGACTCACTGGATGTCCTTGAGCTTCCCCTGATCCACCTCCAGCAGTGGCACATGGCAGGGTCTGGCTGGGGCAAAGGGTTGGAATCCAAGGGCCGTGGATTCCAGGTCAGGTCAAGGCTGCCACCAGCAGCACAGGGCAAAGGCAGGAGAAGATGGGCCAAGCACACATTGCCTCTTGTGGCTCCTTTATTGTCAAGTTTGCCCCAAAACTCTAAAATAGAAAGTAAACAGAATGGAAAGTTATATTCTGATAGCTGGAATTGTGCTTCAAATCCTACTTATCTGGAGTCACACTTCTAAAATTGCACTGGATCCCAGTGTCACAGCACCCAGGCAATTGTTTAATCATGGAGTCCCACAATGGTTTGGGTCCCTCCAAGGAAGGGACCTTGAAGACCATCTTGTTACAACTCTCTTACCAAGGACAAGGCCACCTTCCAATGGGCCAGATTTCTCCAAGCCTGACCTTGAACACCTCAAGGGACGGGATATTTAGCAGGCTAAATATGCTGGGAAATCAATCACTTAATATGATCTAAAGGACATCCAGCAGGAGAAACAGAACGATGGAAGGTTTGAGAGAACCTTTTCAATGCCCCTCCTCAAGCCCAAGTTGATCAGCCTAGAAATTACTGGTTTTCATCAGCCCTTCTGCTGCTCCTCGCTTACCTGTGTTCAGTTTCATCTGTTGCATCTGGCTCCTGTCGTTTTATGGCACTCTGATAAACAGCTATTGATTTAATCAAAATTACGCAGCCAGGACAGTGCCTGGCCCCAGGAAATCTTGCAGGGAAGCACCTAGCAAAATTACTCATCCTGCATTTTTTCTGTTGCTTGTGGGCTTCAGCGCTTGCCCACTCTAATGCAAAGTGAAGCATACTTTGTTCTACTGCCTCCAGATACCTCGTGTGGCTGCCTGATGCACTCTGATGTGCATTTCACCTGGCATTTGGAAGTATTTATTTAACACAGGCATGATTACTTCTCTCACGGTGTTAATTCTGAAAAACGCTGAGCTCCTCCAAAAAGGGCTGCTTGCTCTCCTGACAGACAAGGTGGCAAAGGGGAAAGGTGCAGGGTCCCAGCTGATGTGGCCCGAGGCTGTTGGTGGGGAGGGTTTAATGTGCATGACAAATTTGCTGCTAACAAAATTGTTCAGGGGCCAGATTTTACTCTGGGTTATGTGGACTTGAATTTGCAGCACTTCCAGAGGGTTCATCTGTTACTGGAAATTTCAAAGGTGAGGTAGGTCAGAATCTGCCTGTCTGTGTTTTGGGGTGTATTCTGCTCAGTGAGAGAAACACTGCCTATTTTAACTCTTCCTTTATTTAATTATTCCTTTATCCTTACCGTTTTCCTTTTAAAAGACCTCTTTTCATTTATTTTTTTTTTTTAAATTTCAATTGCCTATCCTAAATATTTACAAACTACTTCTGTATTAAAAAATAAAAACAAACTAAAACTACCCCATTAAAAGAAAAAAAAAAAACAAAACCCAAACCACCCCTCCAAACACAAAAATCCCAAAAGTTGAATAGTATGAAAGAAAAGCTCCTTTCTGTTCGGGTAGGATCACCAGGGCTGGGATAAGTCCCTTGCAATATTATACATATTTGAAACATGAGAGCTATTGTTTTGAAGCTTTACTATGTTATTGTCCTGCTTGTGTGAGTAAGAAGCGTGTATCTCTGGTGGATGGAGGTTAGCTAAGTAAGTCATGCATAGATGGAATTTATTAAGTTTGCATGGTAGTGACAGCTGTGAGTGGGAACAGTAACTCTGAACGTGCCAGGGCTGAGAAAGGGAAGGAATTTTCATATGTGTCTTAAAGGAAAATGGTGGGGTAATGGTGAGAGCTCTTCTAATCACTCCATCTCATTACCAAGGGAGAAAGTCACTGAAATGATTTTTAAAGTGTAATAGTCTGGCAGAGAACTGCCTTTGGACAAGCTCACCAGGCAGATGAGGACAAGGAGGAGTAATGTTCTGTTAAGAACCACTGAAAATCAGCAGTTTAATACAAATCCACTCAAAAGGAGTTATGAATATACATCAGTGCAATGTAGGAACTAGTTAACTTATCTGTTAAGTTGGCTAAAAATGTTTTTTAAATATAGAGTTCACCCCCAAATCACTTCCTAACCATCTCATCTTTAGGAGCTTCTCGTGGAAACACTTTTTTTCCCCTTTCTTTATTTTGCATTCCCTCTCTGCCTCCTGAGATGAAACTCACCTTTGCTGCTGGATCATTAAAATGGCAGCTGTCACTTAGAGGGAGACAAATTCCAGTTGCTGGGGCTGATCCTGGCAGGGCTGTGTATGCAGAGAAAGGTCAGCCTGGCTTGTGAGAGCCAGGGATGGACTGCCTGGGGAGCACAGCAGACCCAGGCAGGGACAGAGGGAGCAGCACTGGGAAAGGGAAAAATATTTATTAATGACACACCTCATATTAAACCAGCTCGTCCTCCTGGTTTATTGCTCTGATTGTGGTGAATCAGACAAGCAGCAAAACCTGTCTGGAGCAGGGATGCTCCAACCCAAAAATAGAGAGAGGAGCTGCCTCCTGCCTCCCAATGCTGCCTGGAGCAGCTCCAGAGCAGAACATACTGACGTGGCTTTTTAATGCCCCTTTGAAACCCAAGATCCATCTCTGGCACCTGTGGGGCTGCCAAAATGCGAGGTGATCCCTCTGCACCTCCTTTGCCACCCCTTTGTGCCTTTCCTCCTCTTGCTGCACCTGGCTGCTCCTGGGATCCCATCCCTGGGCATTGTACATGTCAGAAATGCCACAGGATGGGCAAAACCTTTTCATGTGGTTTAAGTCTAAGTCTGACCAGCAGAACACGATGTCTGCCCTGTTTTTTTTTAAACAGGTTTGCTTGTCCCTTTTGTTTGATATGATATATATTTTTAAACAACCTTCCTTCTTCATAGTTCTCAGCACCATTCAGATTTTTTTTCCAGGCAGATTAAAATTAATTCTAATTTTAGAGAGCTCTTTAGGTGGCATCTTTTAATTTTCACCTTTTCCAGGGCTTTAGTTGCAGCCTAAAAATGAGCTTACGGTAGGTTAAATCCATGTTGTTAATGAAGCACTTTTTGCTCTCTGTTTTTTTGTTGTTAGACCACATAGGATATGTTCTGTTGATGTGTGGGGACTTATGATTAGATGAGAATTTACCTCTGAGGAAGCTCAGATTATCACACATAAAGCATCAGAAATAGAGAAATGATGTGCACAACCATGAAAAAAACAATGGATCTTATCTTTAGGTTTTTTCCTAATCACCCTCCAGCATCACTACAGCAGTTAAGTTGCCTCAGGGCTCGCTAGGATTTATAGTTTATTATAACATTGATAAGAGCAGCTGAGCGAGCAGTGGATGTTCGGTAAATATTAGTTTGAATTCGTGGCAGAATTTTATCCAGTGTGTTCACAGCCCTCCTGCATTTACAAAGTTCACTGCAAAATTGCACTCCATTGAATAGTTTGGCAAATTTTGTGTGTGTGTGTGTGTGATTTTTGCCTGAGCAGGGAACTAACCCGTGTAGATCAAACAGCTCTCGCTGTGCCTGAAAACACAGTTTGAAGTTGACGTTCTGTCTGTCACATGAATTCCATATTTCACTTAATAAGTTATGCAAATGGTGGATTTCATGTTTGGCTTTTTTTGTAGTGTTGACTTTGAGTTTTGAATAACATCCAGGCTTAATAGTTTGATTAGTGAAATTAGAGAATAATTGGGAAGAGCAAATCGTTGCTTTTGTGATCTGTCGGTGAATCATTTAGATGAAACTGTTCCCTGTGCCTCGTTTCCTTGTCTCATATTTTGACACTTGATGCCACATCATTCCAGGATTACCCTGAGGAGCTTTCCCTTCTTTTGCAGGGAAGTGAAACTAATCCCACCCTCCCCCCATACAGTGGGAAGCCCAGGGCTGAGTGGGAATACCAGCACTACCTTAATGCTACCTAATGGATGTCACCTCCATGGATTTATGAATCCCACTGCATCTAAATAATGGAGGAGAAGTGATGCAATACCCTTCACCCCTTGTTCTTTGTGGCTTGCTGGCACTGGGGTCTGAAAGTAGCTTCTCATCCAAATTCTCTATTTGATGGGAATTTTAGTATTCATATCTTTTCTAGATGTTGCCAAAGTTAAGAAATCCTGGGTTAGACTATTTTAAAGAAGGAGATGAAATAATGCAAGAGCCAAACCAAAATTTTAAGTCCACATCCTTTTCCTCTAAAGCAACAAATGCAGACCTGTTATGAATCCCAGTATGAAACACACAGGTACAATAGGTTGCAAAAATGCTGAGTCTCTTTGGGTTTGCAGCATCTGCCTGGCAGCAGGGAGGCAGAAATCATGTCTAATGTAAACCTGAGCTCACACGTGGCCAAGACCCGAGTGCCCAACCTGCCAGAGCCATCTCTGCTCCCCAGAGCCAGGCCATGCCAAGCAGTGCCACATCTGGGCCTCACATCTGCATGGCAAAGAAACCTCCATTGCCTTCCTGAGGGCTGTTTGTAGTCTCATTAGAATAAATAAATAAATACATGGAGGAAGAAAAAAAGCCTCAAATCTCAGCTGATCAGTCTTGCTGGATAATTTAGCAAAAGTACACATATTCTGCCTACTTTAGCAGAAGGGAGGATATTCTTCCAGGATTTTCCAGACTAAGAAAGTCTGTCGGTGCTGTGAACCAAAGGAGGAAGAAGCAGAAAAAACCTCTATTCATGCTTCCCGAAGTGAAATCACTTATCCCTGTTTTACCAGCCTTTATCAGAGTTTGTACACTTCCTCCAATTAAATTATTTTTTTTTTTCTTCAGGGGAATCTCGTGAGGCACTTACATAAATTCTCTTAATTTCTGAGTAATGCAGTCCTGACAATCACTTAAGACAGTGGAGTTGATACCGCTGCCAGGGAAGACTCTTTTTCAAAAGAATGTTTTTATAGAATATCACTGTGACACTTCGCTTAGATGGATGTCTTTAGCAGAATTTGATTAATGTAATGTAATAAAAGAGATGCACACTAAAGTGTCTGTACATGTCTTGTTAAGTATGTTTGATTCATTATATGTAGTTCTCCTCACTTCTTTTCTCTTTCCTCAGTTCATTTTTTATCATTTCAATAATATATCTATAAATATGAAAAAGTTGGCACTTTCTTTGACATATATGGCTATTAATTCATAACTCTAAAAAATTGTATCTTTCAACTTGTCACTTTAAAGCTTGTACAGTTTATTACAGTAAGTAACCTGTGTTGGAAATTAGATTTTGAACTTTAGCAAGGAGATAAATAAGCTTGTGGACATAGAAGTTATGGAGAAGATACCTAGATATAGTGCTAGAATAAAATTGCATGAAAAGATCACTTACTTGAAGATGATAATTTCAGAGCTCCCCGAGGATCACATTAAGATTGCGTATAGGAAATGGGCTTCGGCTTGAATTCCAATAACTTTAATTCCTAGAAATGGCAGTATTTCAGTTAATTCTTTTCCTTGGGTGGGTGAGTCTCATTCTGTGGGCCAATAATATGTATCAGCAGCATGCAATTTCACTAAATG
>JACBWW010000013.1:3143724-3182619 GCA_020086605.1 Lanius collurio | reverse complement strand
GTAAATGGGTGGAGTAAGAGAGCAGGGCAACACAGCCTGAAAGCCACCTCAAAGTCTTCTTCTCTTCTAAAGCTGTCCCATTTCAAACTGCATTTGGAAATTTTAAACCAAACTTGAAATTTTTCACAGCATTGCAAATACTCTTTCATTTCTATTCTTTGACTGCTAGACATGTGTCCTGCAAAAGAAATGTGCTGAAGGGGAAGCAGAAAATTTCTTTCCAGTTTAATGCTGTCATCACTCCGTAGCTCAGGCTCTGCTGTGCCATGAAAACACAGAGTATAAAGATTTCTGCTAACGAATATGAATTTGACTTCTGCATGCAAGTGGTGTTGTTCTTTATGGTGTTTCTTCAGCCTGTTCTGAAGACACTATTCCAAAAATAACTTCAGGTTTAGAGTGCTTTGGAAATGATAGCTTCCAGGAAAGGAGATGAGAATCAAGTTCTCCCACTTTATAGAAGGTGAAATTGAGGCATGAGATGCCACAGCTGGCCAAATTTTAATTTTTTTTTATTTATTGTCTGATAACACAAAAGGGTGTACCTTTGGGAATTAAATTTTTATTCTGTTTGTATAAGAGAAAATATGGATTTACTTGGTGTCCTGCTTAAAATAGGTTCCTACCCCCCCCTTTTTTTTTTTTTTTGTGGATTGCTTCAGATTTGTGAATTTATATTTTTATATATACAATATGGATGTGTACATGGCACTTGTTTAGAAAATGTGTGTGTAGTATTTTCTATGGTTTACTGCAGCCTTTAATTCTTGTTTCTAATTTTTTTTTTCAAATGTCTTCACATACCTAATTAAACTTATGTAGTTTTCAAACCTGAACTGTTGGTTTAAAGGCAAAGAGGGGGGGAAAACCCCACCAAAACATTAGTCTGTGACAGGTGGTTTTCCTTTCCCAGCTGTAGTTTATGGGATTATCAGCAGATCTTAGCACTGGAAGGAAAGTTAACCACAAAGACAACAAGCTACAGTGACACAATGTGTTGCTCCTCTTTTGCAGTGGATGACTTTAATTTCCAAAAGGGAGTCTCAGTTACCTATTCCAGAACGCTTCACTTGACCTCAGGTATTTCAGGTAGATTAATAGCCTGATGTAGCGTGCCCAGTGTGAAGTCAGTGGTGTTACCTTGGGTGCCATAGGTACAAGGTACAAACTTCATATCCCTGTTTTTCTCTTGAGTGCATTCCATCTTCCACCTTTGGGTAAATTTTAAACACACATTGCAGCTCGAGCAAGGTTATTATTGGGTTGGTTGGCAAAAAATTAGTGCAAACCAGTCACTGAAGAGGGGAACAGGTCGTTTTGAAAACTAGATTGAAACATCAAGGAGTTCTTGACTGTTCCAAGAATTTTTTTCTGATTTCTTTTAGTAAAATATCCTTTAATCAGACACAAAGCTGGAGTATGACTTGTATTCTGTTTTTCTACCCATTAATCTTAAATACTTTTTCACTCCTGTTGCCCTTTTTTGCTTCCTGGCATGTGCTCCCCCATGGATGGCAATGCACAAAGGCATCTGGCTGGTGGATAATGCTATGAGGATGTTTTGCTCACAGAAAAGGAGTGTCTGGAAGTTCTTAGGTATTTCCTTCCAACCCCAGGCTGGCTTGGTGCACAATGTAGATGTAAGACTATGAGATTTGAATGTGAGAGTGGGTTTGGAGCCGAGTCTGTGCAATACCTGCCCAGGGGATGTTGTGGCCGTGTTGCTCTCAGAGAACCCTGTGAGGTGGCAAAGGTGGCTTCACCTCGCAGGGAAAGAAAGGGGTGGAGACATTGCTGTGTGGGTTTGGGTAGATAAGTGGTTTCACACCTTAGGTTGGCAGCCCAAACCCTTGTATAAAATCTGTCCCTCTGAAGGACCCGAGTGACCTCAGCTGGCACGTGGAACTGCAAACACAGCGGTCAGTTTGTCTGACCCCAGGCTGGCCAGTTCACTTTCTCTGGCTGTCCCCTCTCCCTCCCTCTTGCCCCTCTGGGCAGCAACTCAGCACTGGAAATCACTTTAGAAAGTAACACTCCTAGAAGGATATTTCCATTTAAGTTCATGAGATCAAATGCTGGTTTTGATTACAAAAGAGCAAACCTATTGCCCTCCACAGGGTTGTGTTGATGTAATACAGCCATAAAAGAGCACAATTTGTTTAGCCTAGCAACAATGAAGACTAAGAGGGGTCATGATTGCTCTGTGCAAAAAAAAAAAAAGGGGGATGTAAACACCAAGAGGGGTTGAGTGGTCTCAGTTAAATGACAATATTGGCACGAGAACAAACGAATATTCAAGAGGCATAAATAAAATCTGCTCCAGATTAAGAGTCCTCAAATTATCTAAGTTCCAGAAAAAACTACCCATGGAAGTTATGGGGTTAGCAAAGTTGACTGGACTTAAGATGAAGCTAAGTAGTTTATGAACAGTATTATAGGATGAGCTTTCCTGGGATAGCAAGGGACAGGGATTGAACTCAGATTGGAGCAAAATTTCCTGTGTTTCTATGAGCAAAATTTAGCCAATCTGGCCTGCAGGGCTTCCACTTCAGAGGACACGTTTATGTGAGCCCTTTTTGCTGAGCATGACTGAGGATGTCCAAGGTGCATTTCCCAAATAGGGGGGTGGATTTGCTTTCTTCAAAGCCTGTCATCCTCCTTGGGTGTAGGTGTGTTGTATTTGATGAACTGAAATGATTTGAGCTTTGCCCCTTTCTCTTGAGAGGCACATGGGTTATCCTGGGATGTCCCTTTGGCAGGGCTGCCCAGCTCTGTCTGAGGTGAGGAAGCCACTGCTCTGTGTGTGGTGGGGGTGACCCCCAGGTTCCTGCCTGTGGGGCTGGGGCACCGTGTCCACATTCGTGCCCTGTTGGGGACCTGGGAATAGATTACAGACAGTTTCAACTTTAAATTTCCTTGCTCTCTTGGGGGTGAAATATAATCCTTGCCCTCGCTCTAACACATCCTTTGTGGTTTAATTTAAATGGTGATTTTTACGGTGACATGTGATGTTCATCTGCTAACCTTTTCCCCAATATGTTCAATTTAAAGAAGCATCAAATCTCAGAATGCGCCTCTATCTATAGACACAGAAGCGTGCTATGAGGTAGTTTACCTACTTAAGTTGGTACCTAAGAGCTTGTAAACAAATTCATAAATTTGTCATGATGATTATAGTGTTGGCAAACACAATGGTTGATCATGTTATAAATGTTTATCAACACCCGCACTCACCCACCTGCTAAGAGGTGCTACGCTTTAATGAAATTGTTTGAATATCAAGGCTGGTTGCTAAGATACAATGTTCTTGTTACCAGGGATGTGATGCTTACAGATTTCTGTTATCAAATAATGATTAGAGATGTGCTAACCTCAAGGTGCTCGGTGCAGTGGAAGGCTTACTGAGCCACAAATTAGTAAACTGTCTGCCTGAGCAGACACTTACAGAAGGAGCACATGTGCATCAAACTTACCGAGCTGACATTTTTAAAGAAGACAAGATCTGGCAGTGTAAATGTTCCTATAGATGATGAAAGACTGTCATAGGAAATGTTTACATGATCTGTTGCCTAGCACAATGTCTTCGTGCCATTTTCCCTCCCGACACAGAATAGTGTTGAAATCACCAAGTCAAATAACTGCCTTCCTCTTGCTTGCTAAAATGTCTCTTGCCACTCACCTCTTGAAATTACACATTCACAAATGCTGATTTCTATTTTCTAAGGGCCACACAAAGCTCGAAACAAAGAAGTGTAAGAAAATGGCCAGTATGTGGGTCTGCTGGGTAAAAGATGGCCTTTTTGGGAACTGCAGTGGATCCAAGGTTGAAAGTTTTGCTGTTATTAAAACCACAACTAGATGTTAAAGAAGACAAACATCAAATATTGATGATGCTTTCTTTTTAATGTAGGTGCTCTGAGGGCTCTGATTTGCTAATGCACTTTGTAATAAGGTATAAATATTGTACTTCATTTTATTCTTTTACCAAGTGCTTTTCAGTGTGATTAATCATCAAAGAAAATCATGAACAGCACGATATAGGTGATCAAAAGGATTTTGCTCACTCTGCTGCAGTGCTAAGTAACCTTTAAGTGTAATTGTTGATCTCATTATTGAATTAGGGTGCAAGGTGTGTTTGCAGTCTCTTCATTAGCATGAATTTGAGTTTTAAGCCAGTCCAGCTGAAATGATCTCAATTGTAAGCAGAGTTCATGCTTGCCTGTGAGACTCAGTGTATTTTTACATCAGCAGTAATTGTTTGTTTCAGTGTAAAGGGATGTTATTTTCCTGCTCCTGTAAGAATCCTTTTGTAGCTACTCACAAGACACTCCTATTGCTGTAAGTAAAAATCTGTTGGCAATTAAATCCAATTCAGTGCAGTTCTAGCAGATAAGTAGACAGCTTTAAAAATACAAAATTCCAAAATAAAAAAAAGAAAAATCAGCAGTAACTTACTATGGTTATAATTCATGATATTAAGCTTTACCCTTTGGATGTAAAATTCCTGCTTTATAAAATGATACAAGACTGCATCCTACAACAGGCTCTTAACATAACCCATGTTCTACCTACGCTGTGTGGGCTGTTCAGACAAATAATCGCCTTCAGCAGATGCCTTTGTCATAATGAGTGTGATAGTTTAATATTTATGGAAGAACTGCTGATTTTCAATGCCTGCTTTAAAACCCCAAGAATAATTTTTCCAGCTTTAAGGGCTGCATGGAGATGAAATGTTGCACAGAGTGAATGGGATCTGGAAAACCTCTGTATGCCACTTCCCAGTGATGGGAGTGGGTTTCCTGCAGGGCATAACCTGCCCCATGGTTCTCTCCCTTTCTGCCTCCCCAGATTTACCAAGGGAGCAGGAGAGGGGCTGGTAAAAGAGGCTCATCACCCCCAGTTAGATAAAGTTGAAGTGGTGAAGTGATGCAGAATTACTAATTTCTGTTGCTTGAAGTGAGGTGGGAGAACCTGAAATCTGGCCTCTATGGGAATGGATTTGCACTGTGGCTTGTGTTCACCTCCTCAGACAGATGATCCCCTTTGCCTGCTCTCCCACCTGTTCCTCTGCTGGTTTTCACTGAGCTTTGGACCTGCACTGAATTTTATGGCTCTGCTATAATATTTCTGACATTTTTACTTTTGTTGTAGCATATATTAGCTATGAAAATATTTTATAAAACTAAGTCCTAGACCTTCCCTTCTTACACCACTTGTTATCAGCAGGCTGGGGGCTGTAGCTGGGGCCACCACGGAAATTGAGATGCAGAGAAATGCCTTGAAATAACACCAAAACACAGATGCTCACCTGGCCCTTTATGAAAATACAGACACTTTATCTGCTGCAGCTGCCTGTGAGGTGGGAGAAAAGTTGGCTTTTTTTCTGCCCTTTTTTTCCCTTTAGGTTTATTGTAATGAATGATTTACATGGCATTAGATTATGGTGGGATATACTGTGTCAGGTGGCATGACCTGATATAACCCAACTTAATGCAACACATATGTTTAGATTGTATTACATGTGAAGAAAAACTCCCTGAGAAGCTGTCAGGAGCAGGTGATTCCTGCAAATGGAAAATATTTGCGCTGTGATATTTTATACGAGTCAAAATTGAAAGGTGTGTAATACTTCAGCATGGATTTAGAGGCCTTAGCCCTGCTGACTTTGCTGAGACTAAAACTTTTTTATATGCCACTGTTCCCTTTGGAAATATGATTTAACAGCTGAAGTTGAGATGGAAGTTTTGCACAAATCTTGCTTTCGTTAGAGCTGACGGAGTTGCAGTTGTGTGAGAGGATGCAAAGTGAGATCCAAACCAATTGACTTGCAGCTAGCAATAAAGCAGGATGTCAGGCATTCACACGAGCAAGTCTGGATTATTATTTTCCTTTTAAAATATTGCATGCTTGATCGTTTCCCCTTTTGGAAATCAACTTGATAGGAATGTGGGCCGAAGTGCAAGGTTTACATTTCACTCCGACATGACTATGTCGAGGTACCCAGCTCTAAATTTGGAGGCTCATATGGATTTTTTTTTTTCTTTTTTTTTTTTCCTTTTTTTTTATTTGGTGTCAGAAATAGGAGCCTAAATTTAGGCTGTGAAGTTCATTTAAGAGTCTAAATATAAGTGTTCTGCTTTTCAAAAGTGCTGAGCACCCTGCAGCTCCTGCAGACTCCATTGAGACTTTGCCTCGGTGTAGGATGCTGCTCCCAAATGCACCCCATCCCAGGGGGAGGCTCCTGGGTGTGTGCATCCTATGTTTGCATGGCACAAAATCTGGCAGTGCCTGAGACTCAAAAGTCAGAAAAAAAGCCTGTGTGACCTTAATTGTGTACACTTGTGGTGGCCTTCTCTGTGTATACGTCATGACAGGGTTTGGTAACTGTTTGGGAGTGAGACAGGGGTTGCAGACAGACAGATGTCTCAGTGAGGACAGAGAAACAAAAAGGCTGTGGTTTGAGAAGCCAAACATTGACACTCTGAGCTTGTTCATGTGGGCTTTTCTGTGGACAAGCTGAGTTTAAAAGCAAAGCATTTTCACACTTCCCTTGCAGGGTGTTTTTACCTGTAGCCTGGTTGCTGTTGCATTTATGTTGGGGATAGATTCTACTCCTGTTTCTGCTCTGCCCATAGCCTTCTTCATCCTGTCTGGTACCCAGCATTTCACCTCATCTTGATCAGATTTTCTTCTCCTACCTTTGTCCTGTTTTAGCAGATTCATAGTTTCCTTTTATCCAGATTTCCCCTTAACCCCACTTTTATTTAATTTCTGTCTGGAAAGCATGGATTGTTGAAATTTGTGTTTGCTCTGGGTCCCCAGCCCTAAGTCCAGGAGCAGTATTTACAGGTGATAAATTCTTTTACTCCTGTAGCACTAAGCTCAGCACAAAACTCTCCCCTGCTGTGTAAATGGCTTTAGAAAACCATGAGCAGGGATAGGTTTGGCTTGTGAGAAATTACATTTTGACTTTGAGAAGTTTTAAAAAAAAAACAAACTAAAAATCTGTAAGAACTTTGAGATGTAAATAAGAACAACCTGAGATATAAATAAGAACAACCTGGCCAAAGGGAAAATGGGTCATCCTGGACAAGAGCTACCCCATTTCTGCTGAATCCCAAGTTCCTACTTGGAACAGTAGTAGGATCTTTGGCAAGAATAAGCCTGGCTGTTATTCTGGGCAAGGCAAGCATTTCCTCTCCCCAGTCCTCATCAAAGAAATGCCTCAACTTTTTTGAGCTGAAGTGTCTCCATAGCATCTGTCTCTCAAACAGATACCTGGCATAGCACTGCCAGCTCAAACAGTTAAAATTGGCTAGACAAAAAGTGACTGAAATCAGTGTCTATTAGTAAGAGGAGTTTTCAGGCAAATGATTATATGTGTTGCTGCTGCTGCCAATAACGCTGATATTTATTTTTGTATTATGCACAAACCTTTAAACAGGATCATCCTCGTTACAACACATCATCAGGGGCTACTCTGCACTGAGCATATGGCAGGGCTGGAGCTTGGAGAAGTGGGTAGTAGCTGGTAAACGCTGACAGCTGAGAACAGACCATTGTCACTACTCTGAGAGTGTTTGCAGTCAGGGTGCAGAGGCAGCAGTTACCTGCTTTTGAAGGCTCCAGCTTCTCCAGAAAAGATGGGAGCAGATGTCAGGAGCCTAGGATTTGGATCTGATAAGGACTTGGATCAAAATATCAAACAAAAATATTTTAGGGAAAGTTTCTGGGAGGAAGTGAGCTATATGGGGAGCATGGCTTGCCAGGCTTTTTAAAAATAAAACGTTCTCACTCTGTGTTTAGCTCTCCCACAGTTTGAAACACTTGCGGTGATCGAGCCTAGCAGCCCTTGTCAGTCTACAGTACATCATCCCCCTTCGGTTGGCTGGGAACATCTCTCCTGTAAGGGCAAAATAAAGCTGCTCATTTTGCACACATGCTTTTAAAACTATAGGCAAGGAATACCTAAATATAAAACAAGGGCACCTTGGACTGAATGCTTTCTGACTGGGGCTGTTACTGCCCTTTCCCCTTGCAGTCACACATCTGCTTCTCCTGCCTTTTCTTACGTGCCCCTGTAGCTTGCTGACAATCACAGAATGGTTTGAGTTGGAGGAGACCTTAAAAACCCTCAGGTTCCATCCCCTGGGCACAAGCAGGCACAGGGACAATGTGCTACGTGGTGTGTGTGAGCTGCTCAGGTTCACACCTCAGGAGTGCCTTCCTCCAGTTAAATACCAAAGCACAGCCCCGTATCTACAGAGGCAGCAGGAATCTGGTGCCTGGGTGGAGGAGAGAGAGGCCTTCTGTGCTTCCCAGGACAATGCATTAGTCTTAGTCCTTTGTTTGCAGAGGGGATGCAAGATTTGGAGGTCAGTGAGTGCTCTCAGTTTGGTCTGTGTGTTTTCCTTGCAGAGCTACACTAAGCAAATCACCTCATGGTAATTGTGGTAGTTTGTCCAGGAGAGATATTTTTTTTTTTTTTGCTATCTTTTTAAAATTGCTGTTCATGTGATACCTAAAAATATCCATTGCTGACTGGCTTTCTGAACTGTTCATTTTGTTGGCACTTTGAAAAAAGTAAAATTTATTGATTAAAAATAAGTATATCAGTAACTGCCTCCAAACTGAGGAATGGGCAGGTTTTCCTGGTATTTTTTTGACTTGAAATGGCCCGGGTTGGAAAGACAGGATGTTTTTCAATGCATAGATTATGAAAAAGGAGATTAGCAGACCTTCATCGAAGAACCATGAGTTATGTTAATCCTTGAGGCTCTTTATGGTAATTACAAACTAAATCAAATGACACAACTGTTGAAATGTGCTGTAGAATTTTTTTGCCAATTAACAATCAGAAACAGTAATGTTGATGTTCCTATGATAAGTCATAATATGTCAGTTTGCAAAAGCATGCAAAGTGAGTTTGCTGTTTTGTGGCAAGCTTTTCTTTTGTTGCTTGGTAATGAATTGTAGCTGTTCCCCATTTACTATGAAGAGGTAACCATCAGCCCTTGCTGGGCTGGGGGCCTTCTCAGGGGTGATGAGAGTGCTATTTTGGCTGTAAATACTGTGCTTAACCTGTGACAACGTTATAGAAAGGTCTATTCACCAAAATAAAATGTAAAACCTATCTAGTTGATGCCCCTTCATATACCAATATTTGAACGTCGACTTTCAAATTAAGATGCAAGGTGGTTTATTGAGGCAGGTGACTTCACTCTTTATAATATCATAACACCCAAACATGGAATCATCTCAACCACCAGCCCCCATAAAATACTTTTTAGGGGTATGTTTTATGGGAAGTAACTGAGATGGAATGAGCATATTGCAGAGCATTGTTTTGTATACTAATTATCTCCCTCAATGGCTGTGCAGAGCGGCTCGGAGCGCTGTACCTGCTGTGCCGAACAACTCGCTCGTAGTCACGGAGTGTATGCTTCCTGTGGGCACCTGCCCGCTCTGTGCAGAGCATCACGTTGAGTCATGTCACGTTGTGTCACATCACAGAGGAGATGTGACCCAGGGTAACCTGACACAGCGCTGGCACTGCTGTGGAGCAAAACTCGGCGGAGCCGCGCGGTTGTGTTTGTGGAGGGCAGGGAAAGGCAGGCTGGCTCCCCCCCTGAAACCTGCAGCTTTGCCCACTAGCCTGGCTCTGTGTAGGTAGTTTGGCATTTCTCTCTGGGATATAAACACAGGAATTTCTCTGCTTGTGCTTATTTATGGTACTTGTTGTTTGGGAAACAATCTTCCTCCTTCTTAATCTGAATTGAACTGTGGTGAGCGCGCCAATAAAACACGTCATGGCAAACAAAGGAAATTCTCCCTGTATTAATAATAAAATCTTTAAGATTTATCAGTCTCTCCCTCTTTCTTCCCTTTGTGGGATGCAGTCTAAAGCAACTGCTACATTTATAGATGTCTGATAAAATTTTAATAGAAGAGCCCATTACCTTTGAATCTGGAGTAAAGAGACTATATCAAAACCAGGAGCGTTGAGCCTGAGCTAAATTTAACTGGGAGTAGCAGCCTGTGAGCTTTATAACACCGATGGATTTACTTTACATTGCTACAAGCAATGGGACAGTGAATATTGTAGCAGGTGAGGTGCCATAAAACCAAGAGCAAGAGCTATTCCAGCTACTGAGCACTGGGGTGTTGGCTGGACTGTCTTTTGGAGGTCTTTCCCAACGTCAATGATCCTCTGGGGAGGCTGTTTGAGACCCACCACTGAGGACAACTCCAAGAAACCAAGAATTTGGAGTTTGCCTCCTTGATTCTGGGGGGCACTGAGGTCAAAACTATGCATGTGTTCTTTCCAGATATGGAGTTTGCCATTTATTAAGATGAGCTTTGAAACAAGACCTCAATACAGGCTTTAACAGCCAAATCCAGACTTATTTGAGGTAAAAAAGTGCTGCTACCTTGTACAGCCCCCATGGGGGCTTTTCAGGAGCTGTTTGCTCTCCAGCATCCAACTCTGTCTTGCAGATGCTCTGCTTACCTGGCATTTAATGCCTGCATAATCATCTTTCTAAGGGAAGACTTCAAATTTTATGGAAATGTTGAAATAAATTTTCACTTTTAAATTGTATTTCATATACTTAGTGGTATTTCGGGCAATTTTCTTTTTCCTTACACTTGAATCTTTAGCAGAATTTTTTAACACTTCTGACACATTACTAAATGAAAATTGATAATTTTAAATACACACACACATATATATACATGCATATATATATATATATATATATATGTGCTAGAAAATATGACTTTGTCTGTGTCATTTAGAGAAGAATCACTTTTTCCATGGCAGGAGGAGATGCAGTTCAGGATGGTTTTTAGCTGTGTAATTACTGCTGATTACTGATAAGCAGGTAGAAAAGAGCATTTTTAGGACTAGGAACTGGCACTGTCCCATTTCTCCTGTAATGCGTGAGATAAAAAATAAAACTATACTATTTGTTATCATTTTTTTTTCTGTTTGACTTGAAATGTGCTATTTTCTGAGTGTTTTATTAGCAAAAAATCCACATACTCTTCTGAGAGGATGGAGTTTAAAGACTAGGTGAAAACATGAAGTCAAATGAGGGTCTTATCTGAATCCCCATCTCAGATGGGAGGGTTTATTACTGAGCTAATACTCAGTGTTGCAACTAAAGTTGCACGATGCAGCCGGCTTCAGACAGCAGCTGATGACCTCTATTATGACACATCCACTTTAGAACCAGATGAAATGTAGTAAAATGTATTTAAAAGTATTTCAGGAACATATGTAGCTACCAGAATCTGAAGTCCTAAATGCATATAACCTCTATTTCTCCACCAAAGATGAAGTCAGTAAATACAGTAACATCCTTTCTCTCCTCGAGCTGAGCTGAATTTAAACTGTGAGCTTCATTTCCACAATTCAGTGTCCAATATGCAATCTGATCACACCTCCACTTTTGTGAGTTGTAGCCATGGCCTTAAATTAAATTACGAACCCTACATTGGACTGACATAAATCTGATTTTGGGCTGAACTTGAAGTGTTTGAAATACCAAATCACTACTCCCTGATCTCTAATGAGAAGTAATCAAAGAATTTAACCAGCAGTACAAACACTTACACATCACTACAGATGTAGCCAAATTGACTCAAAGTACTCTTTTTCTCTATGAAAAAATTGTGTGCAAATATACCTTACTGACACTGGCTATTACAGCAGAATCACTAAAGAGGAAGAAAAAAGCTCCTCTGCTTTAATTCTCAAAAAAAGAATCCTGGTAATTTTTTTCTCTCTTCTCTTCTAGAATTCTGTTTTTCACTGTTCTACCCTGTGCCACATAAATAATAAAATGCAATAAGAAATTACCCAACCTTCCAGGATGTGACACGGACAGTTGTTAACCTGGTGCCTCTGCTATGATACAGACACCCATAAATTGGTTGGGGAGCCTTTATTCTGCCTCTTTCCAAGAAAAACCCTGGCTTGGCAGCTCACCTCTCCAAACAATCCTGATTTATTTGACTGCCAAACTTCCTTGTTGTCTCCTTGCATTTTCCACAGCAGTTCAAAATCTCGAAGCAGCGGGGTAATTATGATATTATATAGCTGTGTATATGATGGTACTGACATGGAGTAAAAAAGAGAACTAAAAATCAATAGTGTTTGTATCCTTCTGAGGAGAAGCAGCAATAAACTTGCCCTGGTGGGAATGTGAAAAGGTACATCCTGAATTTTAGCCTTAAGGTGATGCAAAGCGAAGGAAGCTGTCTTTTTTAATGAATTGCAGCCTTTGCCTTCTGACCCTATGAAGAAGAGGAGTTTTTTTTCCTTTATGTTTTTTTTTTCTCTCCTCTCTGCTTTTTTGGGAAGTGCAGATGTGAGGAAGAAAACAGTTGTTACTAGTGCTACTCTAGTCAATTTATTATAATTATTTTTTTTTTTTTTTAAATTCCTGTGCAAAGGGTGGATCATCCCAGCTGCTCTGGTAACTGTAGAGTGGGATTTAGGATATTTGAGGTGACCAGCCTTTAAGTCATTCTATGACTGCTAGAGAAGTAATTTTACACCTGATATTTAAGATAATCTGTCTACATCCCACATGTCATCTTTCTCCAGTGTGTATTTTACTGCCTGGGAAGGCTCACGTTCCTGTGTCAGTAAAGTGCTGTGAGTTATGTTTTGTCTGATGCCCCTTTTTAAAATGTGCAGTTATTGTATGAGGGGAAAGGGATGATGGGGGACATGAGCAGCACTGCAGGTGCTGACTGATGCTCTTAAGGTCTCCCATAATAAATTGTGCTGGTAAAGCTACACCTGCTGCCAAAAACCAGGCCATGCAAACCCAATACATGACCCCAGGAAGAAATTATTCCCTGGGAGGGTGATGAGACCCCAGAGAAGCTGTTGATCTCCATCCCTGGAAGTGTTCAAGGCCAGGTTGGCCAGGGCTTGGAGCAGTCTGGTCTAATGGAAGGTGTCCCTGCCCATGGCAGGGGGTGGAACTGGATGAATTTTACCCAAACCATTCTGTGATCCTGCTGTAAGCATTCCATGAATGCAATATGCATCTAAGGGAGCTTGTAATAACTTCTGAAGTAAAGATGACAATGATGATATTTTATTTTATATGCAAGAACACAGACTACCATCTATTAAAACATCCCTTAAGAACCAGGTCAGTGCATGAAAGCTGTTAAATGTGGACTTGGGGCCTGGCTGCAGTGTCTTCCACAGATGAGCAATGTTCAGACCATTGTTTTAATTTAGGAGATTTGTTTTTTCTCTGTTTTTAAATAGAAAGTTGCAGTGGCCAGTGTTGAATTTTAGTATTTACATGATGGATCAGTAATTTTATGCCCCTCCTTGTAGGAAAGATGAGTCTGACACACCTTGATGGTTGTTTCTCTGGTTGTTTTCTATGGCTATATATTCTCTCTTTGCCTATTTGATACTAAGTTGGTAGAGAATCATTCTGCAATTATAGATCCTGTGATTCAGGAGTTAAATTTACAGACTGCAGCCTAGTGAATCACAGGTTCTCGTTGTGCACGAATCTTTCCCTATGCACTTGCAAAATCTGAAGTCATGAGGCTCCAAAGGAAAAGTTCAGAGAAAACAAAGTTTCTGTTCCTTCTTTCTAAATGTCCTGGATGCTACCATCCAGCTTCCCTTGAACTAGACCTCATGGTCTTGTATTTTGGTGTGGCTGCTTTGTAATGACCTTGGTTTTGCAGAGAGTCAGCACATGTGACTTGCAAGAAGTCCACAGGGGTTTGGAAGACAGAGCTCTCTGTGTTGTGTTGGGAGAGTTGTGGGAAATGTGTTCCCCACTAAGGTGTCAGACCCCAGGACAGGGCATCCAGATCCTTTCTGAGGACTTCCAGCAAGGAATATGCTTAAGTCCTTGAGGATAACTAGACATCTCAAAATTCAAGTACATGCCAGGTGGCAATTTTGAGTTTTCATAGGTTTTGGCTGTAGAAAAACACTTGGTCTTAAGTGTCCATCTGGGATTTACCCCTTGAAATCCAGAACCTGGACCTAGGTTCTACATTCTGCTGCCACCTAACCTTTGGGTAAACCTTACCCTCCTTAGATACCAAGTGTGTGTTGATAAACTGTAAGTGCTTCTGAGAACTCCAGAATTGCTCAAGCTCAGCAGACGACACCGAGCAGAGCTTCCCCTGCGTCCCTCTGTTGTGCCAGCCAGTCCAGACTTCTCAGAAACCATGAATTAGGGTGAAGGGAAGCAGATGGATGAGTGGAGGGAGGTTCAACCCCTTCCTACTGAAGCCCTTCCCTCTCTGGAGTGGTGGCTCCATGGGGAAGGACGTGCCTGTAAACACGTAGGTTTGGAAAACCTTGTGAAAGCTCAGTGTCCATAAAGAAGGAAAACCTATTTCTGCCCCTGATTTGAACCTATTTCTGCCCCTGATTTGAATATTTGCAGGAATCCACATGGAATGTTCAGTGCAGAGACAGCAGCACTTGAGGCAGCAGCTCCTGTCTCCCCATTGGGAAGCAGCTGTTATTACCTTTTCTAAAACAAAGTGTCTGATGTATTTGCAGACAGAATTTGTGAAGACTTAGAAGTGAGATCTGTTGGATGCCAGCTTTCACAATTGCAGCTCTTGGCATCATCTGACCTCCTGAAGACCCAGTTTTTTCCACATATTTCCTCCTCAGTTGTGTGCTGGCACTTAGGTGGGGATGGAGACCTAGGGAAATGGAGATTATATTGACAAAAAAAGTCATAAGAAATTTGGATCCTTAAGTTTAAGCTTTTCCTGGTGTGTTTTGTTTGTTTGGTTTTTTTCCCCCGCAACTTTTCCTTTGTTAAGATGAAGTGAGAAGACCTCAAATGACAAGAAAATTTGGGAATGGGGAATTGCAGGAACATGAGGCAGTCAAGCTCATGTCATGTTCCTTCTTTTGACTCCAGTGGAACTACAAGCTCACCTATATGTGACATTAGTTTTGTAGCTCAAGTGTCCCTTGCAGAGCAATGCCACAACATCACAAAGTGTTTGGCTGCTGCCAATTCTTAGTGAGAGGTGAAGGAATGAAGAGCATTTTCATAGAGCCCAATGAGGATAAAATTATATAGAAAATTTTCTGTCATAGTCTGCTCTGGGCACACATAGGAAGATTTTTTTCTTTAATGTTCAAGTTAAGATTCTTGATTAACAAGGAAACTCACTTAAATTAGGAGAGCTGGGGGGAGGAAGAGAAGAGATGAAAATGAGGAAGTTCTTAGTACAGTACAAGAAAAAAAAAAGTATTAACGATAATTGAAACTCACCTCCGTGAGGGCAATGAATCATCAGAAACAGCCTGTGGAAAACAAGGTTGTGCAACCTTGACCAGTGTGTGTCACTAACTGGTGGAATTTTTAGAAGAGCAGCAGTTTGGGCTCATTGCTGTGGTTCGTGATTGCACACACCTGTTCGGCTCAGAGGTTTTGCAACCAAATTAAAAAAAAAAAGGAAGCTGAACTTGCTGCTTCTCCTGAGCAGTGCAAAAAAGCAGAAAACCACAGCTGTTCTAGCTGTTAACAGATATCAGCAGAGCACCTCCTGTTACATAATTGAGGATAACGTTTTTGAAGCATATGGGCTGAAGGTATTGTAAACTCATTAAAGCTTGAGGTGGGAAACATTCTAGCACATTTCTAGGTTTGATATCTTTAACAAATGTTTACAATTAAAGCTCCTATAGGCAATTTATTAAATAATAAATGAAGGGAAAGCTTGAAGAAGAAGTAGAAAGTCAGAAATTTCTGTGCAGTGACACGTGAGTTGCAAGTGTAATTGTGCAAGATTGCTGCCCATTGATATGATAACTGGTCACTTTGGGTGGTTTGAGATGCAGGATGCAGTTTTACTGTCTGGTGTGTAATCTCAGAGAAATACAGTTTTCAGGCACCCTCGAGAAGTGTTTTTCTGGAGTCACTAACTGCTGTTTGCCAACTTGCAGCATCTGACTAAGGAAAGCCATGGAAAATTAGATGGTTACAAAGTGGATCTTGACAGCCTCTGTAGTTCTGTGGATCTGATCTTTAAGAGGAAGGAGGACAGAGGTGGTTCTTGCTGTAATTGCACTTGCACTAACAGTGCACAGATGGATTTGGCCCATTTCTGAAAGCCTCTTTGTCAAGAAAAATTAAGCAATGTGACAACACTCAGAGGCTTAACACATGGGCTGTAGTGAGCATAGGTGGTTAAGGGTTGGAAGCAGCAACAGGTTTTGGGGATGCAGCTGCCTGGAATGTGGTTTCTGATGTTCTACAGCCATTCTTGTTCACTCAGGAGGCTCCTCTGATTGTGGGCTGTGAATCTCTGGTTATGGTCAAACCCCAGTCAAGTCAGTGAATGAATCTGGACACTGTGCAGCAGCCTGGAGATTGGGAAATACTCAGCTCATGAGTTTTCTTACCAGTGAAGCTCTACCAGCTAAAGCCAAAGAACATGGGCTTGGTTTCTGCAGGAGTGATGAAGTTTTCCAAGGCATAGAAACTTCTGGTATCACTTTGATTGTCCAAATGCACAGTCATAAGTGATTGTTTACAGGGGAAGTAGATAACACCCTGCAATTTTCAGAGAATGTTGCCTCTCCAGATGAGGCTGAAGGCAAAGTTTCATCTGCTCTGTGTCCTCACAGATCAGTTCCTAGGGTGGATCCTACAGGGCCTTGGTACCACATGGAGCAGAGAAGAAATGTGACTGAGCTAGCAGAGTGCCCTGTGATGGGTTAATGCAAATCCAAGTCTATCTCTTACCCTGTGCCCTACTCTCCTCCCATGACACCACACAGTGCTTAGAATCCATTGTCCTGGTCTGCTTTCAATGGCAGAGGAAATTTAATTTGTTTAATCTGTATTTCATTTGGTTGGCATCAAAGTGACAAGAGGGCTATTGGCTGGCACAATACACATTATATGAAAAACATGTTCTTGATGATTTATTATTAAGGACCAAGATTTTCTTTTATGACTAAGGCTTGGCTTGTTGCTGGCTGGCATGTTCTCACAGCATGAGATGTGAGGCTGTCCTAAAAAACCATTATCTGGGCCTCTTAAATAAAACACATGATTATTAATTAACATCATGATGATTTTGCAGCTATAGCTCCAAAAATTTTAACTTAAACTGCAGGCATAACAAAAAGATATAAGTCTAGGATCTGACATCTTCTCATAACTGATCCAAATTTTGCTGAGCCTGGAGTTTTGTCCTTGTTTTTCTGAGGAATATCAGAGCAGGACCTGACCCTCAGGTGCAGCCTGCTTGCTTCCACAGGTGTTCCAGAGGGAGTGAGATGTTTTCTGTTATAATTGGAATATGTAAAACTCAGCTATATTTATCCAATAGCACATGGAAACTGGAGACCTACTTTCCATCTTTCTGGATTTTTGCCAAATCTTTAACATGATTAACATTTTTTTTTTTAAATACAATCAGATGCTCTTTAGAAACAGGACTGTGTTTGAAAGTTCTAAGGTTCTCTATGTTAGAGAACTTATGTAAAGATATCTATTTATTTTTCCTTTTTTTTTTTTTTCTCTACTTTGCTTACAGTTAAGATTTTAAAATTGTGCATGGCATATTGCTGCTCTTCCAGCTATTTGGGAAGTATTGTGTTTTGGAGAAAGTAATGGGAAGTTATTGGCTTGCTTAGGGACTTACTAATTATTCAACTTGCTTACTTTGAGGAAATATTCATTTCACTCTAAATGCACCAAATACTTGAACTGGGTTCAAGCTATTCATCAGGGTTTTTTCTCGGCATGAATTTCAGATCTCTAACTTCAGTGCAATTAGAAGTTAACCTGATCTTTTTGTTTTAATACCAATCCAAAGCAACACAGCACAGCTCTTTGTAAAGCCAGTAGAAAAAACACAATGCAGATAATATTCTGATTGCTTTGGTAAGTCTCTGGTATTCATAACAATTGAATATATCAAGTTCATGTGTGGCAATAATTATACTGCAGCATTATGGATCAAGAACAGCTGAAAAGGAAGGATTTGCTGGGGTGGTAGATAATCTATAGAATATTTGTGAAAACTTGGCCACTTGTGCCTGGAGTTTTGCACATCATCTGCATCTGGGCTGATTAAAGTTGCAGAAACAGATTTTCTGGAGAAGATCTTCATAGAGTTGATCTGATTGGTCATGTCCTTTAGAACCATGTTCTCCAATTTTTCTTGCTCCCAAATTCTAGGAGATGTAGGGGTTGTTTGGATTTTATTTCAGGTTGTTTTGTTTACCCACAGGGTGTGGTGGGGGATGTCAAACACTCTGTTTTGTTGCAGCTGGAGGTGCAGTGCTGTAATCAAGGTGTCTTCCTTACACGCTATATTCCCATCAGCACAGGTAATTCTAGGACACAAATTTATTCTGGAAGAGAGTAATAAAAATGAATGTTGTCAGTGTCTGTGGAAAATGAGCACTGGATATCCAACTAATCAGGTTATTTCAGGCTAGTTAAGCATATTTCTGATTCCAAATTTGTTTGCATTTGTTAATGTATTTCAGTCTAAGATGCTCTGTGTGATGCTTTCATGATGTTAGAGAGTTTTGGAACGGGATATTTGACCTGTTCTGCAAAGAATGCATCTGTTCACTAAATCAAATTAGAAAATGCTTAATCTGTAATTTTTACTAAACCACGACATCAAGGAAAGGAGAGGGTTTTACTGGCAATGGAAAAACTATTAAAACTTTTAGCCTTGTGTAAATATGTAGAATAACTTTGCATGGAGTTTTTTATTAGTGAAATAGTCCTCCCTTCATTAAAACACTTGACTAGAAAGGCAGAGGGCAAAATTGGCTAGGCATTTTAATTACCCCAAGTTTTCCGTGTGAGCTCTCTTCTTGTGGTGTGGGTGTTTTCTTTAATAACCTCCCAAATACCTGTAAGGTTTGAAAGTGGTGAAACTCCCTGTAGGGTTACAGAAATCCATTCCAGCCTCACCTTTGGAAGTGAAAGGTCAGTGCAAAAACATTGACTTTTCATGCATGCCGTAACTGAGACTTTTGCCTCATTGTTTCTGTTTCTTGCTTTGGAACCAACTCATCCACTTGCACCTCCCAGCCTTCCAGAGCACTCCTGCTTAAGTGAGGGACACCCAGGTAAAATATTTATTATTATGGATTACCCCAGTGAGGTATAGTCACAACAGTTTTAAACAGTTCATATCACTTTTCCAGCAAAAGCCAAGGGCCGAGAGGAATTAATCATTTTAGAAAAATAAATTGCAAATATGAACTATCCATAACAAAGAAAAGCCAAGCCCTTATTTTTCAGATACCTTTTTTTTCCCCAGGCTATAAAAAGGAGCAACTGTTTGTTTTCTTGAAGAGCTCTTCAAACCCTTTGTTGAAAGATACAGCTTAATAGTGAAATACTGGCAATTCCTGAAAATGCAGGGCTGTGGCAGAGTTGCTGCCCGTTTTTTGGCCAATCTGGGCACTCTGTCCCACTCTTCTTTTAATAGGTGTGTTTGTGAAACCAGAGGAAGGCTTGCGTGATCACTGGTGGTGATAAATGATACCAGTTTCACAGCAAACTCTGACAGTAAGGGATTGAAACAATTTTTTCCTAAGTTATACTGAGATTCTCACGAATCATCCTTTTGTCTGTCCCCAAAACGTGGGTGCCACTGCCTCAGTGCTGAACACTGCTGCGACTGTGTAGTCTCTGTTTCTCTATGAGAAGACAGAAACCATCTGGTCTGAAACACAGCCCCCTTTGAAAATACATATCCCATTATGTTAGCTCTGAAACAGCCTGAGCTGCTCTGCCTCTGAAGAGGAGATAGTGTCTTAACATGTAGAAAACTTGTTTTAATCTCTTTTTAATTTTTTTTTTTTTTTTTTTTTTTGCTGGGGGTATGTGGAGAAATTCCAAGAATATTCTTAATAATTATTATTTTTATCCCAAATCTGTCTGGCCAAAGAAATTGCTCTCACAGAGACTATGTTTGCAGGATGACTTATTCCCTTGTCTTGCAGTGGGGTGGGGTGGGTCCCTGGCAATGCCCTGGGGACTGTGATTCTGTGTGCTGGGGGATAACCCAATCCTTTTCCAACCTCCAGCATGGCCCCTTTGTATTCTTGTCAGTGCCAGGCAGCTCAGGCACACGAGAGCAGCAGGCTGTGTGGCTTCAGGCCACCTGTACACTCTTCCTCTTTCTCTCCATCCTCCTCCTCCTGTGGCTCACGAGGCCCTCGTTGCTCGTGTCCATTTGCCTCTCTCATCAAAAAAGCCATTGTGCTGCAAGAGACCTGGCCTGGGCACCTTCCTCAGCCCTGTGCTTGGAGAAAAGGTCAAACAGGCAACTAATCTGATTTGGTCTCTATTCAGCACTCACAACTCCTCCTGCAAGGAGAGGAGGGGGTGAGGTGGGTGGATGGTGGAGGGGGAAGTTCCATGGACCCCATGTGATGCTGCAGCAAACCTGGGGCTCTCTGGCTGGGAAATGTTCACTTCTGATTTACAGCAGTGAGGACAGAACTAGATTTCCTTTTTTTTCCCCTGCTTCTATTTTTCCTGACTGGTATTCATAGGACTAGCAAGTTATGGTGGTTTAAAAAAAAATAATAAAAACCCCCTTAAGTTCTATAACTCTCTTTCAGCAAGACAGAGACATTAATGACTGTACAAAGGTTGCTAAATGCAAATTTACTGTTATAATTAGGCCTTCACTATTGTTTTCCACTTTAAAAAAAAACTAGGGTTTTGGGTTTTTTTGCACTTATTTGCCTTCTTTCTCCAAAGGTGCAGGTTTTGCTTAGCTTCCTCAATAGGTCTTCTGATGACAGCAGATTTGTGAGTTTTGTTTGATAAATCAGTTGCTGTACTGCTTGGGAAGCTGATGTTCTCAGCTGTGCAGAGCTTTACAAAAAACCCTCATGACCCAACCAGCACAACGACAACTCAGACCCCTCATTTTGAGCCCTTCATTTGGTTGTGACAGGCAGCACTCGTGGCTCTTCCCTCTGAGGATGTGAAGTGCAGGCAGCAGGAACGTATGTGAGGTAACCATCATGTTTAAGTCAACACAAGAACACGCCAGGAATGTTGCTGATGCTTTAAGAATGCACCTAATTAATTTAAAAGTAGCTCTGTGGGTATTATTCTCTAACCTAACCCTGAAAGCAACTGCTATTTTCTTTTTAAAGGAGGTAAAAACAAAGCAGAGCTGCCCTGTTTAGGTGGGAGAACTGCCTGATTTTCAGGGCAGGTAAGGTAGATTAATAACAGGCCACTCATAAGAAGGTTTCAGATCTCACTGTCAGAGGGTAATAATTAATGATCAAATGTTAATGGAGATGCTGGGCTGTTGATGCCATTAATTCAGCTCAGTGGAGCCAGTCCTGCCCAGGACCTGCCACAGCTGTCACTGCATTCGCTTAATTATTCCAGGGCCTTGGGGCTCTTTTTCCCTCTCTCCTGCTCACTGCAGGACAGTATGTTTCCACTGAAGCAGAATTATGGAGAACGCCCCGATTCCGGGCACTGCCTGGCCGGCTCCACACGCAGACCTACAGGCAACAGAGGCCACCACAAAGTTAAACAAATAACCTCTCTCTGCCCCTCCACAAAGTCACTTTTCTTTTTTTATTTTTTTTTTTTCTTTTTCAGAAAGAAGTGAGATGATTAAAAATAGCTGGGAAGAGCTCGGGATGGGAGGGCTGGGGGTGCCTCAGCAGCATGGCCTGGGTCTGTCATTGGGATCGTGGATGGTTTGGGGGTTTGGAAGGGCTGGTCCATACTGGCAGTTCATTTATAGATTTCTGCACACTAATAGGTACTTCCTACCAGCTTACACCAGCTAGTAAACTCATAGTTCCTACCAGTTTGGAATTCCTACCTGCTGGTAGGCATTGCAGATATTCCCAAAGACTGCTATAATGAAGCATCAACTAGTACTTGGCTGAAGGCGAATGTTAAATAGGGCAAGACTAACTAAATTCCAGTGAAGTTTCAAAATCTGGAGAGTACTAATCCTTAGAGCAGCAGAGGATCTTGGATTAGGGGTGAAAAATGTATTGGTATAAAGGATATTTTCGTCGGACATGGGGATGGAGAAATGGGAGTTTTCAGTGTTTAGCTCTGAACAGTCCTGTTAAAACGCAAGAAAAATCCTAACCCAATCTTTCAAGCAATTTTTCAAACTTTCTTTTTAATTTCTTCCTCTGATGCAAAACCCTCTGATATTTCTTTCCTTTCTTCTTAAAGGGTGTACTAATTATTTTAATTGCCCTGCTTGTTCCCCCTCCCTAAAAAACCAAACAAACAAAAAACAAAACAAAAACCTCACAAACCCACCCAAAAATGCAGAAAGGTGGGGTGTTTTTTTTTTTCTATTAAATTTCCAATTCTGAGGAGTGCTGCATTTTAAAACCAGTCCAGTGTGTCTTGAGCTGCAAGGCTGGAATGCTTCTTGACTCGCTTCCAAACTGAAGTGCTTAAAAAAATGTGAAGCACTACAACAATTTTAAATCACTCTATACACTGCACATGGTGATTTAAAATAATTGAAGCTCTTCAAATTTTTATATGCCCTTGAATTTGGAAGTGATCAAGGTTCTGAGCATGTGCAATACACAATGATTTAAAATTATTAGAGCTCTTCAAATTTATCATAAGTGTTTCAGCTTGAAAGTGATAGGGAATCTGGACTTCAGCAGTGTAAAGTGATTTAAAATTATCAGAGCACTACAGATGTTTTATAGGTGCTTTAATTTGGAACTGATCTCAGTTCTGGACTATACCAATGTATAGCATATTACTTTTAAAATCACTGAAGCAGTTTCATATTTTTCCAAACCGGTTTTCTTAAAGTCAAACATCTTTGATAATTTTAAAATACATTATGTTGCAAGTGGCATCCTTTTAACAGAATATTTTAGGCTCTGTAATGGTAGCAGCAGTGATTGCAGTTGGGCTGCAATTTGCCTCTGTGACTTTTTATAAGAGATCAAAGGTTCACACACGGATGTTTGTGGCTTCACCTTCCCAACAGAGCTGCTGTGGAAGTGGTGCAAACCTGGGGTTGGAGATCCACACAGAACTTGTGCCCACAACCCAGAGAACACAGACTCTGTCCATGTGTGCTTAAATTAGGTAATAGCAAGTGCAAATGAGTTTTTAACCATGAAATTATCCAGTTTCGGGGTGTAAATACCCACCTGCAGCTGATTTGACTGGGATGGTTCTGCTGTGTGTCTTGGTGATTCCTTCCTGAATGTCTTAGGAGGCTTAGGGGAAGAGGATAAAATAGTCTGACATCTGAAATACAGAAAAAGGACCTTTTCTGAGGAATTATTGCTGACTTCATAGAGCCATAAAATCATAGAATGGTTTGGGTTGGAAGGAACCTTAAAGATCTGCTTGTTCAACTCACCCTGTCAGAGACAGAGAGACCTCCCAATAGACTTTTGGTTGCTTCAAACCTCATCCAACCTGGCCTTGAGCATTTCCAGGGATGGGGCAGCCACAGCTCCTTTGGGCAGCAATTCAGCTGAGATCAAGGAGTGTGGACTACACTGTCACATATAATCTTAGGTAATTACATAAGCTCATTCTTTCCAAGTAAAAATGTCATCTAAGCTATACTTAAAATGGTGTTTGAAGCCATGATTTGATTGTTTGGTCCTGAGGTCTTTTGTGAAACTTTTATATCACTTATGGCCATATTTACACCAGAGCTGAGTCTTTGGTGCTGGGATGAAGGCAGGCAAGTACTTCAGCCCTCTTTCCTCTGGTATAGATGCTGGCAGCATTTCTCAAGATGTTTTTGTTGTGAGAGCTATGAAGGAGCCTTGTTTGCTGAAGATGAAATAGATGTTTCTGGAAACTTGAGGTTGTGGGGTCTGAGTCAGGGACTAACACAGTCAGTGCTCACTGCCACTGCAGCAGGGTGAGTGCTCACTGAGCAGGCACTGTCCTCCTTTTCCTGCTTCTCACATATTCCCTGATTTTCACCTAAGGCTACAGTCACAGGGGTAAAATCTCAGGGATTTTTGTCCTCCTTTTCCTGCTTCTCACTTATTCCCTGATTTTCACCTAAGGCTACAGTCACAGGGGTAAAATCTCAGGGATTTTTTTTTTTTCTTTTTCCATTGACTTCCCATTCTTGGCAAATATTTCAGTTTTGATTAAAGGGGAAGGAAAAAGAGTCGAGTAAATGAAAATTAACTTACACACTCACAGAAAAGAACAACCTCCATTTGAATTAAAAATTTCTAACACAGAGGAGTCATTTGACCTGTGCTCTACTTCTCTGACTCTCCAAGTCACTGTGAGAGTAGAAATTTAACAGGATTAGGAATAAAAGATTCTAATAATAGCAAGTATTTTACATTTAGGATTATGATGGAAGATACCATCATTAACCTTAGCCCTAGGACTTGTTCTAACACCATTAACATCCTGACCTAGAGCTTAACACCATCCTATTTTCCTGGGTTGGTGAAATACTTGGCTTTGTCTTAAATTTTCTTTTTTTTTTTCTTATTACAAAAAGCAAGTTGAACAGTTTGTGTTTGTTTAATGTTTTAAGTTCTTCTCTTTTGATGTTTCTCCTTTGGGATAAGAAGCTTATGATGAGAGAGGGGGAAGAGTAGCCATCATTTTCAGGTTTAGGCAAGGGATATTTAAATGCAGGAGGTTTAGTTAGGTGGCCTATTTCTGCTGCAGATCAATGGTGTTGAGGGCTTGACTGCCCTTTGTACTTGGAAAATCTCTTGCTAGATGTGTGAAGTCAGGAACACAAAGCCATACATGGACAGCAAAGCAACTTGCTTCATATTAAAATATCCCCTGTGATTTTTGTTCCCAAAAGGGCTGATTTGGGGTTGACAAACTACAGGTTTTGGAGCCAAGCCAGTGTTTTGAGTGGGGTATACTTCAATTCTGCTTTTTGCTTAATTTGGGGGTTAAAAGCTGAGCCCAGACTCAGAGTCCATCTGCTTCAGTGCTAGAGCTTCTGTCTGCTTTTAAGGGGTAAGAAAGTTGAGGAGGGGGATGTGTGTGTGGGATCTTTGTGAAGGGGAGTGGGGAAGCCATAGCTGGGTAAAGCAGTGCATTCAACACTGATTTCTACAGCGTTTCTCTTGTAGCATTTCTGATAAAAATATATTTTAACATCGGTTCTGTCATATGGTACCAGTAGGTAAAGCAAACAGATTAAGACAAGACTGTGTAATTTATGCTCTGTCAATATTTCAGCATTTCAAACCAGCAAATTAAAGAACTTTATTCACAGCATTCACTGATATTAAGAAAATTTAGGTTATAGTGGCCCTCTTGTACTTTTCCACTGATTACTGGGCTTGCCATAACAGGACTTATGTCTCTTTCTGGCAGAAGGTGTTAGAACTTCTTGAATGGCACCAAATGCCAAGATTTTATTCCCACGTGGGGTGACAGAGCAGCACAATGTCCTCTCTTCCTCATTTCTGGCAAAGAGTAGCTCAGAGACAAAAGTCTCTCTTACAAGTTAAACCCATCACACCCACTACACTCAGTTTTGTCCCATGTCACCTGTCATGGGCCACGTTCAGGACTGCTTGATTCAATCTAACTCAAGTTTTGTTTGGGGCATTATGAGTTCACCCAGGGTAAGAACCTGGCTCTGCACAGTGCCCTTTGGTTGGGCTCTAGGAATTGCTACAAAGATTTTTGTTAACCTCAAAATTACTGGCCACAAACTTTGGGCTATTTTTTGGTTGATGTTGACCCACTTCTCCCCACCTTGTGAGTACAGTGATGATGGGCAATGGAGCAGAATAATTACTCTTCAGGCATATAATGCTGTGAATGATTTGTACTTTAAACTAGATCCTGCATAGGGAGGATATAAAAGGAATTTTAATATACAAATCATCTTTAATGGATATTGTCAAAAAATAGTGAGAACTCAACTCCTCCCCCATATTCCTATTCCATTGACAAAGTGTATGAGAAATTACTGCCTTAATAAACACAGAAAAGTGACAAATTGTTGCAGCATGAAGTGAACGATGATATATGGATACCACAAAACCTTAATTAGGTGGGTTTTATTTAAAGTTGACATAACTTACATTTTTCTAATTAATTTTTTACCTGTTCAAAGAACTTGATCTCTTTTCCAGTTGAAAGGACACGTTACTTAGCCGTTACTTTTTTTATTTTTAACAAAAAGAGAGAGAGTCCTAAAATAATACGAGGTACATTATTTTTTATATGCAGTGGTAACAGATTTGCACTTTCAATTTGACTATGTTAAATGTTATGGAAGAAGCAGGTCACATGAGGGTGAACTGTCCTTATTGTTATCCTAATATGTTTAAAGGGAGACATTCAAGCCATACTAATTTGTGTGATAATAAACCCTCATCTGGGCGGTCCCAAGCTAAGGAAATCACTTCATCTCATTCAGCCTTTTGCTGAGTTATATTACATGTATTACCATGCATTAGCAGGCTATGGAAATTTGCTGTCCTTTGAATGACAGTTTATTATGGTGGTGCCTCATAGGTAGAGTCGTGCAAGCATCCTTAAGCAGGTTTTCCTCTTCAAAATATGCATCTTTTTTGAATTCAAAAAACAGAAAGTAATTATTAGAAAATGGCAATTCTTCCACTTGGGGGGAGGAAAGCTGTCAATTGCTATTAAGAGAGCTCGAAAGGGCTGTGACAATTGGTTTTGTTTTCCAAGCTCTGTTTTGAGTTGGTCACCTGTGTGGTGGTTTGGCCCCTCTGAGTAAAGGGAATTGGGCAAGTGAGGAAATTCAGTGGCTGGAGCCATTTTGGCCCAGTCTCTGCATGATGAAGGTGTATTTTCTCCTGCATGGCTCCATCCTTCTTAAGTGTGTGCTCAATGTGTTTATGAAGTCAAGCCACTGAAGTTTCCCTGCAAAGTCCATCTGAGTGAGGCTTTTGTCAGGTGCTGCTTCCAAATGTGTGTGGGGGGAAAAAAGGGGCGATGGTAATGGGCAGCATGTTGGTTCTTCTGCTTGGGTGACTGGAGGGGATGTCTGCCCAGAAATCCAGGTAATCCAGTTAATTAATCCCTGGAAATCTACTACAGCACCTGTATTTCTGACAAAGCATTTCCACCCGGTTTAGTAGGGCTTCCTCATACACTGAATTATTATGAGATGAAGGCACCTTGTTCTACTTGGCTTGTGGTGTTTTTGGTTTATTTAAATAAACCAAACATTCTCTCCCAGGGAAGGTGCAGTGCCTGAAAAATTGTATTTATGTATGAAAATGATAAACCCAAGTCAAGAAACATTGGATGAACTTCCTAGGGGGTGTTATGATCTGGTTTGTAGGAAGCATATTCATTGACTGTTGCATTTCTTTATGGCAAGAATGGTGAGGCCCTGGCACAGGGTGCCCAGAGTAGCTGTGGCTGCCACTGGATCCCTGGAAGTGTCCAAGGCCAGGTTGGATGGGACTTGGAGCAACCTGGGATAGTGGAAGGTGTCCCTGCCCATGACCAGGGGTGGGACAGGATGGGCTTTGATGTCCCTTCCAAATCCATTGGAAAGCATTTCAGGATTCTATGAAGTTGTAGATTTTGAAGGCCCTGTGCTGTACGAGGAACTGCTCCATCACTCTGTGCAGTGACAGGGATATAGAGGGGCTTCTCAGGGACAGAAGCTCCTGCCCACACAGCAGCAAAAGTCAAGTTTCTGGTGTTCCTAAAAGGAACGTTCAAAGAAGGTTCCAAGCTTCTCCTGGTTTTGGTGTTTGGTTTTGGTTTTTACTTTTTTAAATAATGAAACCAAATTCATTATCCCACAAGTGCCTGGCCCAAGTGTGTAAGTACAGAGGGAGCAGAGGATAAGGCAGTCATGCCCTGCTTTACTCTGCTGTGCCTCAAGGGTTTCACAGCTCTGTCTGGCTCCTCTGTGTGTGTGTGTTGTAGCAAAAAGTCTACGAACGAGCTATGGATGGAGCATTTGCCTCTTGAATTTTTGTGCTTTTGTTGATTTGTCACATAAATGTTATATAAATGTAGCTTTCTATGTGTTAATATTACATACCATTGAGGTGCTTGCAGTCCCCTCAGCATTCAGAAGGCCTGTTTAAAAATTAACTCAAAAGCAGGTTCCACCATTTTATGGCATTACCTGGTTTAACGTGAGCACATGAATTATTAACTGTCTGTCTTGTTAAGTACCAGATCAGTGCCTTTTGCTGTAGATGGGGAGAAAAAAGCATGCAATGTAGGAGCACTCTGTAAAGCAGTAGTAAAATAAAATAATAATTAAAAAAAAAAAAGTTCAAAAAGTGAATGTGAAGTATGGGCCTTGTATGGTTTCTCAAGAGATAGAGAGGGACCTTTCTCCAAACTATTCCCTGAAAAATCAGTCATCATTGCCAAGATGCTCATCAAATAAAAGTCAGAAGTTTGCCTGTTTCCAAACTTATTTGGATGCTGAGAAATTTGAGCTGAATAATTTATGTAGAGAAAATGCTGTGAAGGTCTGTGAACTGGATTTCTGACCTATCTGCAGACATCATTTAATCCCAGCATGGTCCATTGACAGTGGTTAGAACTGCCTGTGCAAACAGCTATGGTGCTCATCACATCAGCTCCCTCAAACAGAGGTAAGGGGCTCAGCTTTCCCATCAGATGGGAAGCAGAGATCTATCTCTATTCCAAGGAAAGCATTCTCCTTTAAAATCTACAAGGTGAAGCAGTCTTTTTAATTGTTTTTTATTGCCACTCACTTTGTTGTAGCAGAAATCAGCCTGAAAGTGAAGAAATAAAAGGATAGTAGAATCTATTTATAACCAGACTGCTTCTTAGGTTCAAATTGTCTCTATCTCATGAATGAATGTAGATCTGTCACAAAACTACTGTAGCCCAGTACTGGAGGTGGGGAAGTCTAGTGGTTTATGACTGGCAAAGTCCTTGATATGTACTGGAAAACACTCAACATTTCTACTTTTCTCATGATACTTTGGAAATAGAGGAACCAGGGGGATGATAAGTTTCTTGCTTTCTGAAAATGAGGTGCCATCATCATTCCAGGAAGCCAAATATGCTTTTAAGGTTTTGAAAAGCTGAGTTAAAAAGTCCTGTCTCTAGACAGTGGTATTGGTACATTTGACCTGAGCAAACATTAACTAAAGAGCTGTTGGAGTAGTGAAGTTCAGAGGTAAATAAAAAGTATTCCTGGAGGGTCATTCCCTGACACTCCTCAGTTCACCCACTGTCCTTTTCCTTTCTTGTGCTCACCAAGCACTTGCACTGATCAGTTCCTGTGCATTCAAATGCCTGGTGAATTGATAACTCCCCCTGTCCTCAACATTACTTACTTGGGTTTATCTCTTGTCATATCATCACTTCTCTCTACCCCATCCTTCCCCTTTTTCCATTGTTTTTAATTTTTTTTTAAGACTTTCTTAGAATGCCAGATGTGGTGGAAATGGTCACTTCTTCCTCCTGTGCTGTTTAGAAATCACATGGAACCAAAAATTTGTAAGATTTGCTCATCAGATACCAAGGAGATGGAGAGCAGCTGGGTTTTTTTGTGAAAGGCAAGAGAAAAAGTGAAGTCAAAGTATTAACTCCTTTCTCAATTATATATGTAGTATTTGCTGTGATTTCTTAAAATGTGTTTTGTTTTGTTGAGTTTTGGGGCTTTTTTCCCTGTTCTAACCCAAGATTTTCTTGTGAAGAAGATTAATTTTTCTTTTTTTCCCTATTTTTTCTTGACCTATGGCTCATGAATGAGGCTCCTGATTGTAAAGCTGATTTTAAATTGTTGTGAGTGTGGAGCAATACTTTGTTCCCAGTGATCTGGATTAAACAAGGCCATTCTCTATCCTCATGTGAAGTTCTGTGTTTAAATCATACCCTATAAAATCTGCTTCTCAGCAAAATTTTTTAGGCTGCAGCGGTGCACGACTGCAAACTCCCACAGAGGACCAAAGTGCCCCACAAATTGTGGCAAATTTCCCACAAAGTCCTGCAAATTGCAACAAAATTCATGGGAAAAGAGACAGGAAATGATTTTCCCTGCCTGGGGAGAACTGTTGTAGAGGTCTGACCTGCACGTTCTCACAAAAGTTGGAGGGGAAAAAATACATTTTTAATGTTGCACTATGGAATGTCTTTTTCCTATTTAGGGGGGAAAGCACTAAAAATTTAACATGTGTTTTAGATGTTTATTTTTGCTGGTGTGATACAGCCACAGGTACATGTAATAGTAGAGCAAAATGCAGGGATCCTGGGTGACATGGCTGCTTTATACACTCCTGTTTTACCTGCAACTTGTCGACTCCCCAAAGTGGCACTACTTGAACCACTGCCATTTCAAATATTAGTAAAAAGCCACATATTCTTTCATGCTTCAGTTATAAAGGGAGTATATAAATTATTTAATTGGGAGAAAGTATTGCATTAATATATTTACACTTCTAGTGCATTTACAGAAACGTGCTCCTCCCTAGTGAGAGTAATAAAACATTGGTGTAAAGTTGCACCGGAGACACGACTGAGGATTGCAAGGAGTTCTACACAGGGAAGCAGCCCTTTTTCATCCTCTTCTAGAAGGTGGTGGCTGCATTTTCAGAGCAAGATACAGCTGCCTGCTGTACCCTTGCTGGAGCTCTGCCAGAGCCTACTTTTCCCTCAAGAAACATGTGGTTGTTATACATCCGTCGATTTTGCCTTGCTGCTCCCTTCATCTCAAGGGCAACTGCTCTCTGCAGATCACTTGTACCCTCCCAAACTGAGGTTGGGATAATGGCCCCATGGATGCCATGTGTCTTAATCTGATTGCCAATGTCAACTCAAAGGAATGTGTTCCCCTAAAAGTCTTCTAATTTAAGTGCACCGAGGCTTTTGCACTAGTCTGGTTAACTAGCACCCAGGCTTGTGATGTGCTTAGGCTTATGTTTCACAGGTACAGCTAGAATTCTGAAATATTTTAAACCATATGCCTGTTTGCCTCAAAGAAGAGGCTCTGTTTTTTAAATTTCGTTTAATCCTTTCTGGTTTTACACTTTAAAGCAGTGGATTCTCAGCTGCTGCAAAAGCATTGAAATTAGAGTCCAGATTAACCACAGACTCAAGAATAGTATCAATGCTGAAAGTGGTTTGGAATGGGATGTGGGTCTTTACTAGGAATGTTCTGCTGCTCAGAACCCACTCTTGGGTTGGATAGGGTTGGCCTTAATAAAGGAGTGAGCTCCAAAGGATCAGGGGATACTGCAGGCCCGTGTGTGTACCCAGTGCCTGTGGTCACAGTTTAGTTCCCAGAACAGAAATGTGAATAGGAAGTGGCCACCCTGAAGAGAGAGAAGGGGTGTTGTCCATCCTTTTCCATGGAGCCAGTAGAGCTACCTGACAGGGTTATGTGAGCATGGCCATTGGGCAGAGTGACACCTTTCTGATGTGCTTTCTCATCCTCCTGTGATTGCAGCTCATGGATTTCCACAGAAAAGGAGATCTATAAAGACATACCTTTACAGAGGTGTTGAGCCACTCTTGGCACAAGGCTTTGGTGAAAAGGAACTGGTACATCTGTTTCACCAGGAAATGTTTCTTAGGTCTAGGTTAGAGGTATGGATCAAAGCTGGGAAAGAGGAGGGCAGGAGACAGGGTTGGTGCAGCCAGGTTTGGTGCCTGACCCAGTCCTGTGGGAATGGCACCCACCACTGTGCTCTGTGCTTTTGCTGATGTGGCTTTGCAGAAGTGCTCTGGTAGAGTTTAGAGAAGGCTGATAATTTTCTCTTATGCATTCTCCTACATTTCTTGTTTTGTTCTTTACTTTCTCTGTGGCCAGACCTGGACAGGTAAATAAGGAACATTCTTCAAGCGTGCTGCTGGCTGCAGAAAAAGTGCTCCACCTTTAATCTGTACTCTGGGTAGAGTAAACTCATCTTCCAGACTGAACTCCATCATATTTTTCTTTTCTAAGTCAGTGCTCATGACAAACCAAGGCAAAACCACGCTGAGTGTGGATTCAGTGTGGGTCAGAGACCACAGACTTTCTGCCCTGACCTAGACTTGTGTTGTTGACCAAGCCCTGAGTAACCTGGTCTAGTGGAAGATCTTCCTGCCCCTGGCAGGGGATTGGAATGAGAAGAGCTTGAAGTGCCTTCCAAAGCAAGGCTTTCTGTGATTCTGTGAAAGTGCATCTATGTTGGTACTTAAACACTGAGGGGACTTGCCAACAGCTCTTGGCAATCTTTTTACTCGTGTTATTTTGATCACACCCATATAACACCAAAAAGTACACACATTTACTAAAAATATTAACGAAAACTCTAAAAAAGCCTAAACCAAATTAAGCCGAGCAATCCCTCTCTCTCAAGCCAGAAGTTCAGTGGAGACATTTCTGATGCTTTCTTTTTAATAGAATAAAGATGTGCACTAAAGTGCAACTGGCTTTATGACGGATCCGCCCTCTGTCCATTTTCTGTTTCTAGGAGAGCAGCAGCCTTTGGCATGCTCTTTCCAGCTTCCTGAAAGGTGTTGCAGCTCTGCCTCAGAGGTCTCATATCCAGGATAACAGTGATTTACCTTATTTACTCAAAGCTGACCTACCCTTTAGTATACTGCTCCTTCACTTAGTCAGCTCAACGGGTGCCAGATATTGTTCTCCTGCAGGAAGTTCTTCCTGGAATTCTGCAGCAAACCAAAGGCTGAGACAGTGGGAAAATGAAAATAAGGTCAACTTTCCCTTAGGACTAGAGAATAGAAGAAATACACTGACACCATTTGAGACCTCCTTCCCAGAAAAATAGAAGCCACAAATACAGCCAGATTACACAAACTGATTCCAGTGCATAACTAGTTCTTACCATTCCTTTTTTTTTCTTAAGATAAATTTCACCTAACCTGTGTTTAAAGGAAAGAGTAAAATGATTTATGTCTACTAAAAATTTAGTCAGAGATTCTTGTCTGATTTTAGTATGTAGAAATAATATGCACCAAGTATTACTCAATACAATAAAGAATTTGCAAAATCAAGGGCACAGCAGATAACTTGCGTAAGAGTAGCATTATTTATTTGTGCTAGGAATTGCACTTTTAGTCCAACTTCAAATAAGAAAATATTCCTGGCAGGTCTTAGCTATCACCCTCCTGGCTGTCCTGGGAAAATGTGAGGCATCTCTGAGAAGTCTTGTAGTTTGAGCCACGCTGAGCATCCATCACTGACAGGGTGAAGGCATATATATATATATATTTTGGATATTTATAGTTCCTCTCACCCCACTTGGCCCCTGTTTCCAGAAATTATGTATCATCATTTTTGATAAAACAGAAAATAGAAGCAGCGAGGAAAAAGAAGTCGTCCACATTTCCTAGGAATTGTTGCTGAGCGTTGGTTTGTCAAACACGTCTCCTCTTCACATCTATCTTCACTTTCTCAAAGAGGGCCTGGAGAAAGCTTTGGGTCTGCTTTTTAAGATACAGAGGTTACTGACAAATTGCAGACCGGTGATAAAGAAACGTGGTGAGGAGCAGGACAGGAATACTGCAGAGTTTGGGCAATAAAAAGAGACAGAGCTGAAAAGTTACCAAGGAATGTTGCAGAGAAACAAAGGATGTGGTCTTGGGGTCTCCAGAGAGCACAGTTATTTCATTATATTCTGTTCCTATTATCACTTTTGTTTTGTTCCAGGGAGATTTTCAGCAACTTAAGGAATAGATTTTGGGGCTGGCTATCCCTCAGATGTGTGCACACAGCCTCCCTTGAATTCCACTGGACTTATTTGTGGGCAACAGAGGGCAAAACGCGGCCTTTGGTAGACAATTTCTGTAACCAGTTTGTAGTGGAAATATATGCACACAAAAATTCAAGGATCCAAAAGCAATTGCTTTAACCTCTCATTAACATGAAAGGCTCTGAAAGTGATGGGGATGTATTTCTTATGTTTTTTTCCTCAGTAACTCAGGTTTTGAAGCCCTTTTTATCCCTTGTGTGTCATAACCATAACTTATTTTTATTATTTTTTTTTTTTTAATTCACTGAACCAGCAAGCACACATAGTCCCTGTAAAACAGCCACTAGATTCCCTGTCAGGTACCATTTCAATTTTATGGTAAATTTCCTGTTTTATGGATTCTTTTCTTAAAAAACTCCTCATGGTATTCTCCAAAGAATATAAACTTTCTTTTAAAGCATATGAAGTTGCTGTCCTGTAAGTCACATTTAGTTTTAGTCCTGAGCTAGTCTTTATTTTTGATCTCAACAATTGTTATTACTCTTTAAATGTTTTATGTCTGTTCTTCATGCTTCTTAGTAGAGCTGTAATTTTGGAGTCTTCATAAAAATATATATTTTTTGATATCCATCTAATTACTTAGATGTTTTTCAGATATGAGAATAAATCTTATTTACAAACCCCTCCCTCTGCTCAGACCGTAGTTAAAACACATGTGCAGGATATCACAATTTGAAGTGTGCAAGGCATTTGTGTTTTAATTAAAGTCTTAGAGGGGAAACTTGTTCACATGAATTACTAGCTGGATTTTTAGCAGGTTGTGTAAATGGTGACAAATTGCATCTTTGTATTCAGGGAGAGTGTGGAGTTACTTGGTGAAAATCACTACATATGTTAAATCTTTTCAATGTCTGCTATAAATATTGAAGATATGTGGGTATGAAATTATATGAGCGCAAACGACCCAAGAGTAATTAAAATATTTGATCCGCTTCTGTTTGCTGCAAAAAGGAAAAAATCTGATTTTCGGACTGTCTTTAAAAGAAAAAAAAAAATGAGGAGAAGAGAAGAAACTTCCTCTTACAGTGTTAATGTTTGTGGTGAAATAGGACAGGGCAGATAAGGTTCAAAGCAGTTGAGGGAAATCCTTGCAAACCCCAAAGGGCAGCACTTGGTTTATACCCTGATTTCAGGGGTGAGATACTGGAGAGACTTTCCCTGTAAGCACAGGGATTTATCTCAGTTATTTTTGTGTATAGTCTTCTCTACATCTGCCTTATGTACATATTTATTTTATGCAAAAATCTACCCTGTTGAAAATACCTAAAATTTTCCTGCTCAAATAAGAGATACTGATGAAGATGGTTCTTGCAGGTGGGATGCTAAACTTTTGGGGTTGTGGAGATCTGTGATGGCTCACTCACATGAACTAGACTGATTTTTGCACCAAAAAATTATTGTCTGTGTGTTTGGTGTAGCCAGAGAAATTAAAACTGCTGGCAAGAAAGCAGCTTTTGAAAAAAATGGAGAGTTCTTAAATTCAGTGGAATCTGCAGAGGACACTGTGTAATTATTGGTGAACCTCTCACGGTTGGAAAAATCCCCTAATGTGTCTGTCTTGAGTACAAGGGCTCATCTTCAAAAATGACACCTCTATTAAATTAACTTGTTTCTGCCAGCTTCTTGTTTACTTAGGGCTGCTTTCACTGTTCCATAAAATGCCAATAATGGAGATGACTTACGTTATCTCCTTTGACATGTGCTCTTTGATGTGTTTTTATCCCATATGTACAAGAAAGGATTTAAGTCTTGTGATTAGCTCAAAAGACTTGAGTTTTGCCTTTTGCTTGCAAGTCCTTATGACCTCCAGCTTCAATGGCACTGGGTATGTTCAGAGGCAATTTGAAGGGAAAAGCAGCAGCAGGTACCTGCTTGCTGGAATCAGTTTAGGTACATAAGTGTACATGCACCTAGAGATGTAGATTTATATATATTTACAACATATAAAAATAATCTGCCTTTAGTTTGCCTAGCAAGGTGGTTGTGATATTAAAATAGTAAATGTCCCTAAAGATTAATTTAATGCCTGCAAAGGTGTTAAAGGTCTTCAAACAAAAAGTGATATCACTCTTCTTGAAGGAAATGGACATTAGTTTCATTTCTAGGCATAAACTCAAGAGTTTCCACTTGTAAACTTTTATGGGACTTGTTCCAGGGCTTTTGGACATCTGTAGGCAGCAAATCTCTATAGCTTTAGCTCACTCTTGAATAATTCTTACTGTGCTGAAGTGCTGCATGCCCCCTGTGTGGAGTTAGCTGTGTGTACATGGAAATTTACTTTGCTTATAATAAGTTATTTTTCTAATTTCATTCTGGTCTCTCAGCTTCTTCAGACTTCCCCTGGTCTGATGGAGTGTTTTTAGTGAGGACCAGAACTTAAGATAGTGCTTTGCCTGTGCCCTAAAAAAATCTTAAGTGGTGGTAGTGACATATCCTTAAATATCAAATGGAAATTCAACACGAACAATCTTTTCTTATTCATTTAAGCAACCTCACCTCGAGGACAAAGGTGTTTGCCAGAATATGGATAATGGTTTCATGCCATGGGCAGTGGAGGAGGGCTGCAGCCTCCAGTGCACAGCCTGGATGCACAGAGGGATTAGAGAAAAGAACTTTTTGACTGTAGGAGGCACTGAATTAATCCTGACACCAAAGGAATCTCCCCAGTTTGCTCTCTCTTTTTAACTCATTGATCAATTTGTTCTTTTAAATCTACTTAACAATTCCTGGTAAACCTACTTAGCAGTTCTTTTACCTTTTGCTTCTGATAACAGAGGCAGCATTCTTGCCCTCTGTGTTTTCAGCAAGTTTTGTTTTCTTCCATTATTTAGCAATGTTCCCCCATGTCCAGAAACTCCATTAGGGAGACAAGTGCATTTACTTCAGTATTATCTCAGGAGCTACAGAAATTCAAAATGCAGAAATCAGCAATAACCCCAGGAGAAAAAACAAGGAGTTAAAGGTGGGAAGAACGACAATCCCTGTGATACCTCATGTTCTGTGGCTGTGACTCTGTGAAGGTGGTTGTTTTTTACTGAGGGCAAATAACTTCTGGATATTTCCAGAGCAATTCCCATTGCTCCAATAGGTTGCTGGACTCGGTGCTTTTCTACTTTCTGGTTTGAGCGTTTGCAGACAATCTTGGCAAAGCCCCTCTCCTACACTGGCTCCTCTGTGAACATCTCCCTCCAGATATCATGCAGAGGAGAAAAGAATTGGTGCCTGGGTTTGTTTGTTGTGGTTTGGGTCCCATCGCTGCTCGTGCGGGGACGAGACATGAGGTTCGTCACTTTTGGAGCGCCAGGAGAAAAGGAAGCTGCTGCTGTGGGGAAATCCGGGAGCTTCCTCTTCCTGCTGGTCAGCTTCTTTCTTCCCAAGGTTGGCCCCCTTCCCAATGGGCTGCTAAGAGCCCAAAGCTCACTGGCTGAAATCCTGGCCTAATTAAAACTGGTGCCAAACCTCCCATTGACTTCAAGGCTCTCGCCCAGCACGTCATCGCATCCAAGGGCCGCCTCGCTCCATTGTTTATGGGATTGTTCTGATGGCTTTTCTAGGGCAATGCTCAAACAGCTCACAGCTCCCCTCCCCTGCAGACAGGCAGCAGGCTCCACACCGAGTTCATCATCAGGCAGCATTTTATCAGTTTTAGCACAATATCTTTGTAAATTAGGCCAAAACAAGTCCCAGATTCTCAGCAGTTCCTCCGTAGCTGCTGTCTGGAAGTGTGAACTTCTCTGAATTTATTTTGTTTTGCTTGTGCAGAGAGACTGGGAGATCCCTGTGTGATGCCTCCTGCACTGTAATTACACACATTCAAATTTTGGCAATAGGAATACTTTAAAGAGCCAGTGGAAGTGGTAGGAGGATACAAAAGGAAAGGGTTTAGTCCAGACAGTATCAGATGCAGCTTTGACAGAGCAAAAAGTATCCTTGTTCTCATGTGGTACAGTACAGGGTCAATATTCATGTTGATGTAGGAATTTTGTAAGATTTTACTCTTGGGAGTTGATGTGAAAAGCAGTTAAAAAACAACTTGAAGAAATTGATTATTAATAACTGAAAAAGTATATTGGTTTCCTAGAGCTCTTTTTTTATTGCATAGTATATCCATGATAGTTTTGCTTTGTTTTGATTTGGTTTCTTTTTTTAAGGAAAAGGGGCCTTTTCATTTGATTAAGCCATCTACTCGAACTTGTTTGGTGCCATGTGTTATAAAAACAAAAGCAGATATAAACATAAAATAAACGATTAAGCAAGCGAAAAGAATCCTGAAGTGAAATATTCAGACTTGATTTGCAAGTGGCTCACTCTGTGGTCCCTCTGACCTCAAACACCCCAGCAAAACACGTTCTTGAAAACCACTGAAAAGTAAATAGTGCTCTTGGCTGGTGATGGTGAGGGACTGGGTCCTGCCCATGTCCGAGCATCTACTGTAGCCTCTGCAGGTCCCTTGTCAGTTTGTATTCCCAGGTCCTTCATCCAGGAAAACAGTTTGCAAACCATCCTGGAAATGCTTTTAGTTTAAACTCGTAAAGTTTGTGTTCTACAACTGTTTTAGCAAAGATGGATACAAGATGTTTGATGTTGGAGCATCTGATCTGCATCAGGAGCTGTGTGCTGAGACAGGTTACAAGGAGCTCTTCAGAAAGAGAGAGGACCAGGGCCTGCCTTCCTCGAGGTGGGGGTGTCTGATGCAAATGATGGAGTTTGAGATGTGCAGGTGTAGGAGTACCAGAGGTAAAAACCACCAGCCCACTGGAGAGCTGGTGTGGCCTTTGATTTCTGTGTAGGAAAGCACAAAATCCCTTTAATTCATCATTTAGTCTTGGTCTTACAGTATGAACCTGAGTATGCCACAGCTTGTGTTTTGAGGAGTAGTTTTTGAACCTTGTAGTGCAGAAAAGCAGGAGAAAGGAGACTGAAGTATCAGGGATTCCCCTGAAAAGGAGCTTCTTATCTCCTTTAAAAAACATGGCAAGTGAGAGAAATTATTTCATAGATTTAATAAACAGTTCAAAGTCTCCTACAGGACCTCTCATATTATGCATGTTTTTCATTGTTCTTTAATGAGTAAATGACCTGTTAACATGCAGAAGAACATATCAGAAGCACATGGCAGTGAAGAAGCTTGGGTGGCAGTAGGT